>JAJOOR010012024.1:0-41343 GCA_036250505.1 Solanum acaule
CCCCCCCCCCCGAACTTATTTTATAAATAATTTTCTACCTCTTTTCGGCCTACGTGGCACTATCAACCAGATAGCTTGAAAAAATTGCCAAAACGCGCTGGGCTCCAGAAGATAGTGCCACCTAGGCAGAAAAGGGATAGAAAATTATTTATAAAATAAGTTCGGGGAGGTAATAAGACCTTAGTATAATATAAGTGTGTCTCTAGAATTTCAGGCATAGATTTGGGGTACTTATGCATTTTCCCTATTTTCTTAGTTGGTTATAGTAGGTATTGTTTTATATTGTAAAAGACTCCATTGACAGGATAGAGTCATTTTATAATGAGAGTAAGACGGTAGGGGTTGAAACTATTGGGAACAATTCCTTAGGTGTTACAAAAAACAATTGTAAACTTAAAATTGGGGCTCAAGTTTTGGGGAAAGTTTGGAAAAAAAACCTATAGAGGTAGAACGTGGCTTTTGCCTCTCTTTCCCACGCTAAATACTTGTGTTAATTTATATTCCGCAATTTATTTGCTTCTTGCATAGTTGCTCAAATAACTTGGTTGTATAAGTTGCCGTCAAACTAACAATTGTTATCAGAGCCAGATCTTTCGATAAAGGTTTCAGCTTGAAAGACTACAGATGATTGCACTTCTTGGAGTTCAAGAAGGTCAATTAACAACAAGACCACCGTGCTTCAATAAAAAATACAATAGCTGGTGGAAGGTAAGACTTTGTTATGAGAGAAGATCTTGAATTAGGAAATATTATCGTGAAAGGTCTCAAAGTCCCTTCTACAATAAATGACAAGGAAAATAAGACTATTCCAAATAAGAGGGACGAATAGAATAATAAAGACATCAAGAACATTTAAAGTGTAATACCTCGGATTTTGAAAAGAGAATAAATTGCATGAATTTTGGCTAGAGGTGCAGGTCTACGAGTCTAGTCTATGGTTCGTAGACCAGTCTCATAAAAATGGGAAAATAATTTTTTGATAATCAAGTTTCAGTACCTCATCCTACGGATGACCAGTATAGTCCTTTGAGTGATCTACGGTCATAGATGGGTTCCGTAGAAGCAATGCAGACTTAGTGATATTTTTGGGGTTAAGGTTGAGTTTTACGGTTAGGGTCTATGGACCGTAGGAATTCCTACGAGCCGTAGAAGGGTCCCGTCAAGTTGGGTAAATTTTAAGGTCTCATTAATTGGTCTACGGTTGACCAGTACACTTTCTACGGTCTGTAGGTCACACCCGTAAACCAATTCCGACAGTTATTTCTTAAGGACTTTTGGGTCTTTTCCTATGTGTTTTAGGCCTATGCTATGTCGTTTTGGCCTCTATCTTAAGCCCTATATAAAGACTTTAACTCCTAAATCTACCCACTTTAAACTCGTTCTCCTATTTCCCCAAAACTTAACAAAATTCATTCTCTCAAATTCCCTCTCAGCCTTCAATTCACCATTCATCTTGCGCTTGGAGTAGCAAGGTATGTGGGCATTCACCTATGGATTTTTAAAGGTTATACATTTCTTAGGAAAAATGATGTTTATGATGTTAGAGCGCTTTAGAAGAAAGTATCAATGTTATTGTGAAAGGTTTTTCTCACATACGAATATGATCATGATTGCGAAAGGTATTTCTCACATATGGATTCATATTGGTAAAAGGTTTTCTCACCTATTCTTGAGTTTGTTTTAAGGAGCTATTCTATATTTTGACTTTAAGAAGCGGATTTGTATTCATCATTATCTTTCCTATGTTATAATGATAATTGATTTTTATCTATTCTATTGGGATTTGAACTTAGCACCGAGAGGGCTTTGAGGTGGAGGCTCAAATAGGGTAGTCTCTAGTAGCAACCTCTAGTCCCAAACTATGTGCCCCCGTAGGATTGTCTTAAATGACCTAGCTAGTAGATCTATTTTAGCAAAAGATGATGTGTACGGATTCTACCTTGGCAAGTGGAATCCTCTTCTTTCGGTATGAGGGATATACCGCATTTCATGATATAGTTCTCATGGTCTTATTGTCAGTTAATATAACGACATGTTGCCCTAGTTATGAAAAAGTCAATGGGAAAGGAATTTGGGCCAGAAAACTTCTAAGTAGTAATTTGAGAATTTCTAGCCTAGGCCAGACTTGGACGAAATTTGAGTCAGGTGAGGTCTAGGGAAATCTAGTAATGGATGGGGGATTAAATTATGAGTTTGATCTCGTGAGTGGATAGCCAAGACATTAAGGAGCCTGTACGGCTTTACGGAATTGAATTCACGCGAGTAGAACTCCCGAAACTGATCTTGGCGTGGAAGGATAGTTTTAGAACGTCCAGGTTTAAAATGTGTTGTGCAATGGGAGCTTGGAACTCAAATTCTGAGTTTCTGTCTCCGTGCAAATCGTTGGGGCGGAATTAATGAGCCGTTGTGGTGGGACAATCGCGACTTAAATCGGGGAAAACCCCTAAAAATCATTATTTTCTTCAAAACTTCGTTCTTAAGAGCTAAGGCACGATCCAGAGCAGTTTCTCATCAGATTCAAACAATTTCTAACGCTAAAGGTAAGTTAATTACTCCCCTAATCCGTAATTTGATTTTTAGAACTTAGAATCTTGGGTAATTATTGTTAGGGGAGGGTTTTGGCCTGAAGTTGATGGTGGGAAAAGCCCTAGATGAACATTAGGATCATTAGATTGGCCTTAGGTTAATAATGTTGTTATTATCCAAGTAAATTAGACCTTGTTTAGTGATCCTTGCATTAATTGCTTGTTTTAGATCAAGAACGAGTTGAAAGACTCTGGAAAGGAAAGGCTCACGTGTTTTAGGAGTATTCGAGCTTGATTTCGAGGTAGGTGATGATTCAATTTCCTGATTGTGTGATATATGCTTGTTAACTGCTTCATTGTATGCAGTTTGTATATGAATAGGGAAACATGAATTGAATCGAATGAAATGAATATGTATGAACAATTGCATGCCATAAACTTATTGTTGATTGTGCTGTTATGTACACTGTTTTATGGGTGTGATTGTGATTGTGCTGATTGGACCGAGTGTCACGTTCCAACACATATATTGGATTATGTGTCACATTTCGACACAAATATTGGATCGAGTGTCACGTTTCGACACATATATATTAGATCGGGTGTCACGTTCTGACACACTAATAGTTTGGGTGTGAGTTCCATAAGAGAACCACTTGTGATTGTTACATTTATATTATCTGGCATGGTTATTGGGAAATTGTATGTTGTTCCTAAAATGATGATTGAATTGTGCGCTCTATATATGTGTGTTTACTTTGTAGTGATGACTTGTTTATATTGCGGTCACCAGAGTAGCCACGTGATCCTACCAGTACACCGTGGTTTTATGTACTAATATTGCACTTGCCCTTTCTTTGTTAAGTACAGGACATCTTCAGGCAGCTACTCACAGACCTCAGTTAGGAGATCATTGACCGAGATCGAATTTGAGGGTGAGCCAGTTCTTTCAGGCTGTCATGGATCCATCCCTTGTTTTAGTCCATTCTTTTCGGACTCAGACTAGATCTTTAGACATTTACTTATGCTTAGCTTTCGGGGTTGTACCCCCTTTTTCTTAGATTTGTGGATTATTAGAGTTTTGGTACAATGACTTTCAGTTCTAGGGGTTGAATTTCTGCGACAGTTGTTTGTTAAACTTACGAAGTTTATGGAAACTCCTTATTTCAATTCGTCATTTAAACCTGTTTCTGTATCTTTAAATGGTTTAGTTTCTTTAAGTTGCTTGGTTGGGTTGTAGTTATGGTTCTCCCACCGGAGGGTTAGTGTGGGTACCAATCACGGTGGTCGGGGTCGTGACAGTTAAAGCTAATATCCCACAAATATGAATATGTTTCTTCAAGGTTTTCTTACGTCTCTTATTTTAAATGCATTGGCCTTGTCTTAAGAAATATATGATGTTGTTTATCCAAGTCTTTAAATGTTCAAATGTTGGTCATGCATTACATGTTTCGATTATCTATGTCATCATATCTGTTTATGCATATTGTTCCATACTTAGTAAATTACATGTACTAATACATACTTGTGCCTACATTGCCTCATTAAAGTAGGGTCTGACACTCCTACCTCTCACATTCCTAACTAGTTGATCATCCTACTGGATTTGAAGAGTTGGTGAATCCTCATGTTTCAAGAACCGAGACACATTTACTTGCTTTATGTATTTTTAGTTTTTGGATGATGTATGTGGTGTGTGAGTTATGTCTCAACCACTTATTTGATATTTTAGATGATTTGTTGAAACTATGTTAGACTTCCTCTTTGCCAAACTCTTTGTTTTTATGAAAATGCTTCTTTGAAATTTATATTTCTATTATCTTGTATGATGTGTGCTAAGTTATACCTAGGAACCTTCAGTACGGATCCTGAGGCTTCTAGGCTCAACCTGAGCCTCGATATAAAATTTGGCTTTAATTGGAGGTTGGGTGTGAGATCCACTTTTTGTCGAAACTGCCTTTTTCGGGAGTTTTGACATCTTTGTTGAGTCTGGAATGCCAAATTTGGTGAGATAGTATATCTTGTTGGCATGCACAGATCTCGAGTACCCCGTCATGGGTTTTGAGAATTGGGTATTTATGTTGATGCACCAGCAGCTAGTGCAGGTGACTTCCTTCGGTGCGATCGCGAGAAAGCCTCTATGATCGCAAAAGTCCTTGCACCTAGCCATAGCGATTGCATGGCCTCTTGGTCGTGATCACAAAGAGTTGTCTAGTGGCGTTGACCATTTTTGGTCATCGTGGTCACATATATTGACCTCCGTGATCATGAGGATCATTTATAATATGGGTCGCGATCGCGACCCTCCTATGTGATCGCGGTGAGTATTTGTCTAGACTTTTAATTAAGACTAAAGTGGATTCAAATCTTATTTCAAAAGTTCACTTTGAGGTTTTGAGAGTTATAAACCTCTGAATTGAATGATTCTTGTTGAATTTGGTCTGGATAATACCTGGCTTCGTATTAGAGTTATCAGGAAAGTGTGCGGAGCGTCGGGTCAAGGTAATTCTCATCCCAAAGGGACTACCTGGCTTCATTTTTATGTTTTCTTGTTGTTTTTTTGCTTGTTGTTGAATTATGCCCCTCCGAGCCAAAAATTATGTCCCATTTTAGGGCACAAGCCTGGTAAGTTAATTAGGACCTTTTGACATATCAATTTCAGAATTTCCGACGTAGGTCTTACAATTTTATTTTTGACTTGATTTTGGGTTTGCCTCCAATTATTATATTTTTGGTGTCAAAATGCTTATTTTGACGTTGTGATTCTGTTTTTCATAGCATGGCAGTGATCAGAAATCTTTCAAAAAGGCAAAGCTTTATAATCGTTATTTGCAAATATGTGCGATCAACTTTTGAGGTAGGCTACGAATTACGACTTTAGATTGAGTTTGTGTTTATGATTAGGATGGGTTTCTAGGTTGTTTTATGTTTAGATATTAGAATTCATGTTTTAGGAGCCTTTCGAGTATTAAGGATCATGTTTATCTAGTTGTCTTGATTCCTTCATGCCTTGTGTTATCTCTTGATTCATTGTGTTGCTATTGGTAGTTGATACATATTTTCTGATTAGAAATCATGTCTTAGGTGGTTGTTTGGGTTTTTTAGAAAGTGATAGCATGTTTATTTCATATCTTTGGATCATGCCTTACCGATCATGCCTTACCGAGTGGTCTTCGTGGGTACTTTTTTATGATTATTGGAAGCTTGATATTGGCCTTAGCTTAGGTGTAGGCTAGTGATTGTCTTAGACTCACGTTTTGGAGCTGATAGGCCTTAGAATCGCTTCGAACAACTTAGCTCCCTATAGATTTATGTAGCGGACTTGGTTTTAATAGTGTGAGTCTTAGCTAGGCGGTAACTCAACTTCGATGACCTTCCATCTATAATTCCATTTCTACTACAGCCTAAATGATTCTCAGTTGTGGTTTTGGGCTTCATTCAGTGATTCAGGGTTGGATTTAGTTCAGACATAGAGTGGTTCATTCAAAACTTAGGGGTGAGCGTCGATCCATGGTATCCTTATGATGGTAAGTTTCATATGGACTCTTTTTCGAATGTTTGTATAGCTGTAGATTTAAGGTTTGGACACACCGTTCTTATAGTCGCAGATGAAGGTCTATGCATATGATCTTCAGCCGCAGTCCGAGATTTGGGTATATTAGCCTTTATTGAGTTGATTCATAGAGGCATGGTTCTATTAGGTTCTTTGGGCATCTTATCCTCTATTTGATGTATGGGCTATCACTCTCCAATTTTGGATTCATAGGTTCTCATACTCGATCTATAGTTGTAGCTCTGTTGTGTATTTGTCGGGCTTATGGGGAACCGTTCGAGTTATTTACTTTAAATTGTGTGTAGTATACCTTCTGTTAAATTTTAGCTAGTTACTTGCTTTCCTTTTCGTATAGTTCTAGACTCGTGTGCACTACAGTTTGATTATCCTTATCTTCCGGTTTCTTGACCTCTAATTAGTGTTATTTCTCATTTTTCATTATAGTATTTACCTTCCAAGCTCAGTCTGCCTATGATGCCTACTAGGTACCTGTTGTTTTGATACTCATACTACATTCTGCATATGTTTTCATGATGCAGGTCTAAGAACCAGTTACCAACACTAATATTGAGTCAGTTGCAGGAGGATTCTGAGACGAGGGTGAGATTTTGGCATTCTAGATCATACATGTCTCCTTCTATTTAGTTTTGGATAGTCTTTTGCTTTTGAGATAATTCTATATATTTTGATCCACTTTTGGGACTTGTACTCTTTTATAGTAGTTATGTACATGTAACTACTAGGTTTTGGGATTGGGTCTCATTTTGTTGTATATATATATTTGTTCTTAGTCTTATCTTCCGCTCTATCGTTTAATTATATCATGTATTTCTTATTTTTGGTTGTTTCTACCATGTATGTCGGCTACTTGTCATTTCGAGCTTTGGGTTGGCTTACATACTGGTGGTTATAGTAGGTGTCATCATGACTTGAGTTTTCGGGTCATGACATTCAATATTTTAGGGATTTAACATCATCCCTTCCTTCGAAACTACATGCCCCAAGAAGGCCACCGAAGATAGCTAGAATTCACATTTTGAAACCTTGGCATACAATTTCTACTTTCCTATGATACTCTGAACAATACGAAGGTGTTTTGCATATTCCTCCTTAGTTTTGTAATATATCAGATTATCATCTATAAACACAATCACAAAAGAGTCCAAGTAAGGTTTAAAGACCCTATTCATCAAACTCATAAAGGCAACCGGTACAATGGTTAAACCGAATGACATTACCAAGAACTTATAATGTCCATATCGATTCATGAAAGTCATCGTAGGTATGTCTTCTGGTGTATTCTTTAACTGATGATATCTAGACCTCAAACCAATCTTAGAGAATACTGAGGCACCCTGCAATTGGTCGAACAAATCATCAATGCGAGGTAAGGAATACTTATTACGAATAGTGACCTTGTTCAATTCCACGTAGTCTATGCACATCGTCCTTCTACCAAACGTTTTCTTTACAAACAACACTAGAGCACCCCAAGCGATGCACTAAGATGAACAAACCCCTAATCTAAAAGTTATTGAAGTTGAGTCTTGAGTTCTCTTAACACTGCTGCAACCATGAGACAGGGAGTGATAGAGATTGGATGAGTGCCTAACTTCAAATCTATGCAAAATCAATATTCTTATCTAGAGGCATGCCTGGCAAAGTCGTAAGAAACACCTAGAAAATCTGAAACTATGGGAATTGACTCAACGAAAGGGAACTTTGCACTAACATTCTGGAGATGAGCTAAGTAGGCTAGACAACATGTCCCCACTAGCCTTCTCACACGAATGTAGGATATGTTATTTAATGGCTTAGGTCTATACAAACCTTCCCACTCTAGCTTATCTCTACCCAGAGTCTCTAGAGTTGTTGTTTTAGAATTATAGTTCGAAACAACATGGTAAAGAGACAGCCAAGTCATATCCAAAATCACATCAAAATTCACCATATCCAAAATAACAAAATCAATCCAAGTCTACAGACATATAAACATCATAGAACAAGAAGGTACACATGGGTTACTACAATGGACTCTCCAACTAGGGTAGCAACATAAATGGGGGCATCAAACACATCACAAGTCGACTCAAGTCATAAAGTAAAACTAACAGATACATATGAATAAGTGGAACCTGAATCAAACAAAATAGAAGTCAGTCGGTCACAAACAAGAATAGTACTTGTAATCACGACGTTTGATGCCTCGGCATCTGGCCTACCTGGAAAGGTGCAACACTGAGCTCAGTCATCATTATGGGCAACTCTTCTACCTAGATGCACCATTCCTCTCCCAGCATTACCATTTCATTTGCCCCCATGGACTCCCTAATAATTAATTCGTCTACTATGCGGAAGTCATTTGACATTACCACCTCCACCTGTGGGAACTACAACTCTAGTCTACGAATATACTGGTTTACATGCCGGAGGATAAGGGCATTCCCTCCTAAAGTGGCCTACCTCACCACAAGTGAAGCATACTCGGTCAAGCGAACGCTTTCTCACTAAGGAATAGGAAGTCCCTTGGCCACCCTGAGCCTGAGACTACTGGGTGACCCTAGAATAGTCATCCATAGAAGCGGGCAAGGCTGGCTGAATCGGACGGGTTGAATATGTCTGCTGACTAGAACCCTTTGAATAAGAACCACTGTAGTTACCCATATTCATGGGCCCATTAGTCAATGCCTTAGTCTGGCCAACCAGTCGAACTCCTTCAATTTTCTAAACATAGAATTGCCATGCCCCGAGACTACACCCTGAGCGGGATTGGAACTCGAGAACCATTGTTGGCACCAAGCGAACCTTGGCCTGGCTTACTTACTCAGCGAAAGACTTAAATACAAGAAATAGTCTTAAATAAGGAACTTATGAAATAAACTTAGAATGTCTTTAAAGAAACATTAAAACTAGCCAAGATGGCTACTCAAGTCTCAAAACATAAGCCAATAATAAAGTAGTGACAAATGAACTAACTGACTGACTATCTATGAAGCCTCTCATAACTAAGATGGATGTTAGGACAAGACCCATGACATCGTAATGAACTAAATACTGAAAGCAATAAAAGGGATCCTACAGAAACAAAGAGGCTCACCACCAAACTCTGAAGCTCAACTAGAATCAACAATGCGCTGGATGTTGATCATGGTTACCTATATCTGCATCATTAAAAGATGCATGTCAAATGGCATCAGTACATTGAATGTACGAGTATGCGAGGAAAATTCTAAAATAAGAAATAAGCTTGAAAGGAACTAAAGAACAAACCTAGTCTCAACTCAACTTAACTGAACTGAACTCATTTCAATATAAAGCAGTATAAACAAGTGCAATATAAAGAAAAGCTTTTTAAAACATGGCTAACAACTCTGTGTATTTGGAAATACAATAGTAACTTTGATGTGTATGCAAGGATACAATATAACTTTGAAATGTATATTAAAATACAAAATGATACTTCTATGGGAGTTTCTCTAATCGACAACCATCACGTAAGAGCTATTATGATGATACAGTGTTTTGATTCACACTGCCAGGGCCGTCCTGTACCATGCCGAGGGTATAGAACCTGACTACTAAGTGGATCCACTAGTCTATGCTAAAAAGCACTAAGGAATTATCTAAAAAGTATGATCTTTTTCTACTCATGACGGCTACATGGTTTATTAGACTGGGAGTTGTCTGAACTCTCCTCCATATCGGTGCTCAATACTACTCCCAAAATATATTACTAGCTCTTATGTCAAAAAACATACTTCTTTCTGTCGTTTGAGATAATTGCTCAAAACTTAGCTTAAAGGCTATCTTGGAAAACAAAGTTTCCTCTCCTGCTTAATTGTGAAAGCATTTACTCTTTATTGGAAAAAAACTAGCTCAAAATGCTCTTTTAGAAATCAAAGTTTCCTCTCTTGTTTAAATGCGAAAACATTTTATCCTTTGGGAATACATAGTCCCCATATACTCTTTTGAATAAATGAACTTCAACTCTTACTCTTCACTCAACTCAAAACTCAAGTCTTAAAACAAAGTTAAAACGTTTGAAAAAAACTTTTGGAAATCTCTATGAAATTCTCTTGACTTGACTCTTAACTTCTCTTGACTTGACTCTTAACTTTCCTTGAATTGAATTATGGATTCCAGGCTCATGATCTCATGTTATTGATGATTTCATATTGTTTAGACATACCTTAGAGTGTAGGAATCAACTAGGAAACATAGGTACGTTTCAAGGGAACTAGTACGGAAAGATGTGGGAAGAAGAAGAAGACTTGGCGTTCCTAGCGCTCTGAGTGGCGCGGGGCGCCAAGAGAAAAACTTCAGAACTGAAGTTGGGGAATGCTGTCTGGCACGGTGCCCCAAGCCCCAAATTTCAGAAACACTTCTAAGGCGCTCTGGCTGGCGCGGCGCACCAGGCCCCTGCCCAGAAATCCCCGATTTTTCTTGGTCATTTTTCAACTCTACAACTTCTAGTTTCGATTGGTTCTTTTCCCAAGCACTTAGATTCTACTACATAACCTAAATATGAAAGAATCTACTCAAAACGACACCTAATTTCATGAATCAAAATTAAGAACTCCTCAACAACTCCAACAATCAAGAACCCAATAGAACTTCAAACAAATCCATCAAGAACTCAATTTCTAAACCTTCAAGAATCTAAATTCGCTGAAATAAATCATGATTGGCGCGTGGCTGAACTAACCCAATGCTATGTGATCTCACATACCTCGTAGGGATCACCCCTTGACAAAATCCACAAGCAAAATCCTCAAGAACGATGAACCTTGGCTCTTTCTCCTCTTTTCTCGTCTTGCGTTCTTTCTCTAAAAACCCTAGCGTGAAATATTTGAGTGCGTAAACTGACCAAATTCAGTTTAGACCCCTAAGTAATCACCACAAACGAATTAATTTAATTGGGTAAGGAAAAGACCATAATACCCTTCTAAATTCCGGTTTTGACTTTCCTTATCTAAACATCCCAACTTCAAATGGGCATACCTACCTCATACGAACATAAAATCATGAAAACTCTACGACGTTGGAAAGATAATTCAAAGATATTTCCTACTGTATCTTGTCAAACACCTAACTTAGCCTGATCTAGGATTTATGGTCATTTGAAGTTGACCCAAAACTCATACTTAACTGAATTTTGCACAACTCTCCAAATTTGATTATTTCCAAATACAGTTTCCTTCTAATCCAAGTCTTTCTAGTAGCGGGGTGTTACAATATCTCCCCCTTGAGAACATTCGTCCTCAAATGAGATTACTCTTAGAAGGCTATGGGTGTAACATCTAGCTCAAACACCCAACTAGATATATGTTATCTGCGAGACTTTGGTATACCTGTGATGAAATCCTTATTGATCATCTCCCACTTCCATTTCGAAAGTTCTATATTCTGAGTCATACCACCGGGCCTTTGGTGCTCTACTTTAACTTGTTGACAATTCGGGCATTTAGCAACGAACTCAACAATACTTTTCTTCATACTATTCCACCAATATACTTCTCTCAAGTCACGATACATCTTCGTGGAACCCGGATGGATAGAATATCTGGAGTTATGTGCTTCCTCCATGATCCTCTCATGGAGTTCATCCACCTTTGGTACACACAATCTACCTTGATACCTCAATACACCATCTCCCCCTTGTTCAAAAGCCATTACTTTTTGCATATGAACATTTGCCTTTAATTCAAGAAAAATAGGATCTTGGTCATGCTTCTCTTTCACTTCTGACACTAAAGATGATTCAGCCCCATTCATCACCACTACTCCTCCTTCTGTGGAATCCATTAGTCGAACTCCTAATCGTGCAAGTCTATATTCATCTTTTGCTAACTCTTTCTTATCTTCCTCAAAATGGGCGGTACTACCCATGGATAATCTACTCAAGGCATCAGCAATAACGTTAGCCTTACCTGGGTGATAGAGAATACTCATGTCATAATCCTTGAGTAACTTTAACCACCTTCTCTGTCTGAGATTAAGCTCTTTCTGACTAAACACATATTAAAGACTTGTGATTAGTGAATAGATCTACATGAACACCATACAAATAATGACGCCATATTTTCAAAGCAAATACTACGGCAGCCAACTCTAAATCATGGGTTGGATAATTCTTCTCATGAACTTTCAACTGCATGGAGGCATAAGCTATAACTTTGTCATTCTGCATTAACACACAACCCAAACCAACTTTAGACGCATCACAATATACAACAAAGCCTTGCATACCTTCTAGTAAGGTCAATATTGGGGCAGTAGTCAACCTCTTTTTCAATTCCTAAAAGTTTTTCTCACAAGCTTCAGACCATTGAAACTTAATTGTCTTCTGAGTCAACTTGGTCAAAGGGGACGAAATAGATGAGAACCCATCTATGAACCTTCTATAATATCCAGCCAACCCCAAGAAACTCCTAATATCAGTTGGAGAGGTGGGTCTAGGCCAATTCTGCACTATCTCTATCTTCTGGGTATCAACTCTAATTCCATCACTGGAAATAATATTGCCTAAGAATGCCACAGACTCAAGACAAAACTCACACTTAGAGAACTTGGTGTACAGCTCTCTATCCTTTAGAGTTTGGATAACTATTCTGAGATGACTAGCATGATCTTCCTCATTTCTCAAATAGATTAGTATGTCATCAATGAATATGATGACAAATATATCTAAATAAGGTTTGAATACTCTCTTCATAAGGTCCATGAATGCTACAGGCGCATTAGTTAAATCGAACGACATGACCAGAAACTCATAATGATCATAACGGATCCTGAAAGTTGTCTTTGGAATATCACATTCCCGTACTCTTAACGTATGGTAACCTGATCTGAGGTCTATCTTAGAGAAACAAGTAGCACCCTGAAGTTGATTGAAAAGATCATCAATTCTCGTAAGAGGATACTTATTCTTGATAGTAACCTTGTTCAACTGACGGTAATCTATACACATCCTAAGGGAACCATCTTTCTTCCTCACAAACAAGATCAGAGCGCCCCAAAGTACACAAAACCCTTTTCTATGAGATCTTTCAATTGATCTTTCAACTCTTTAAACTCTGCTGGTTCCATCCTATATGGTGGAATAGATATAGGATGAGTATCTGGAAAAAGGTCTATGCCGAAGTCTATTTCTCTATCAGGAAGGACTCCGGGAAGATCATCTGGACAGACTTCTGAAACTCTTTTACTACTGAAACTGACTGAATAGGAGGTATCTCAACGCTAGATTCATTAACTCGGACTAAGTGATAGACACACCCCTTGGAAACTAACTTCCTTGCCTTAAGGTATGAAATAAAACGACCCTTAGGCACTGTTGAACTAGTTTTCCACTCTGAAACTGGCTCATTAGGAAACTGGAACTTGACTACTCAAGTTCTACAATCTACTGAGGCATAACAGGCATGAAGCCAGTCCATACCTAGAATGACATCAAAATCTACCATGTCTAACTCAACTAAATCAGCCATGGTACTCTTGTGATTGACGAAAATGGGACAATCACGATAGACTCTCTCTGCTAGAATAGACTCACCAACAGGTGTAGAAACACTGAAGGGCTCACTAAGTTTCTCAAGAAGAACATCAAAATCCATCGCAACATAAGGAGTTACAAAGGATAAACTAGCTCCTGGATCTAGCAAATCATAAACATTAAAGTTAAAGACTTGGATCATACCAGTGACAACATCTAGTGAATCCTCTTGTTATTGCTGATTAGTGATAGCATACAGACGGCTTCCTCTTCCACCTGCCCCTGAAGTAGCTCCTTTAGATGCAGCTTTGTCTAGTGGAGCAAATGAAAAAGACTGGGTTCTATTACCCCCATTACCATTAACCTGCTTGTTCTTTGGACACTCTCGCATAAAATGGCCGTTCTGGCCACACTTGAAGCAACCAGTGGAGCCATCACGACACATCCCTGAGTGGTTCCTACCACATTTAGCACATACAGGAGGCTTACTACCCCCTTGTTCCATACTGCCCTGAGAATAGGCAGGTTTAGCTCTGAAATTCTGACTATTGTACTCATCTTAGGTGCAAGTGCACGAGCAGATGATGGAGCAAGTCCCTTCTATTTCTGTTGGAAGGAAGACCGCTTCGCATTGCTCTTTTGCTGCCCGGACTCATTCCCTGATGTCTTAGCCCTCTTATTCTAAAACTCTTCTTTATCCCTCAGTTTGTCCTCCTCAACTTGTTGCACATGGATAATTTGCCTTGCTATGTCCATATCCCCTATCAGCATAGTTGTCTTGCTTTCCTTAGTTGATAGACGAAACAACCCAGCAACGAATAAACTCATCTTGTTCCTCATGTCAGCAACCATCTCCGGAGCATACCGGGAAAGTTGTGTGAAATTCAAACTATACTCATGAACGCTCAAAGAATCTTACTTAAGAGTGAGGAACTCTCGTACCTTTGCTTCTCTCAGTTCTCGAGGGAAGAAATGCCCCAAGAAGGCCTCATCAAAACAAGCCCAACTCATAGGTGGTGTACCCTCAGCTCGATTCTTCTTCCATTGATCAAACCAGATTCTAGCGACACCATTCAAGTGGTATGCAACTAGTTCCACCCTTTCAGCATCAGCAACATGCATGATTTCAAAAACCTTATAAAGTTCCTCAACAAAGTTCTCTGGATCCTCAGTAACACTTGAACCAGTGAAGCTTAGAGGATTTATCCTTAAGAACTTACAAATCCTCGAAGTATCAGCTGCTTTCTGACGATTCTCTCTATATTTCCCAGCTTGGTTGGTCACAACTTGGCTCAACATCCGGATGGCCTCACGAAACTCAGCATTAGTGACCTCTCCTTGGAGTTGCACTTTTGGTGCATTAGGTACCCTTGTTCCTGTGGTTCAACATTTCTTCTAGCCAGACGACCTCTGACAGCTCTTCGTAGAGGCATGATCTAAAAGGCACGCGCAAGCAAGAGTTGGAAAGAAACTTGTATAAAGATACATTCTATCGCACGAAATGAGTATGAAAGAAGTGAGATAGTTCCTAAGTGTCACAGCCTCCTAATTATAGATGTGTCGCGCTTCACACCGATAACTGGGACTCTACAAACACGGTTTCATAGACTCCCTAGGACTCTGTGCTCTGATACCAAGTTTGTCACGCCCCGAGCCTACACTCTGGGCGGGACAGGCACTCGAGAACTATTGTTGACCCCGAACGAACCCTTGGCATGGCTTACTTACTTAGTGGAAGACATAAACACAAGAAATAGTCTCAAATAAGGAACTTATGAAATAAACTTAGAATGTCTTTAAAGAAACATTCAAACTAGCCAAGATGGCTACTCAAGTCTCAAAACATAAGTCAATAATAAAGTAGTGACAAATGAACTAACTAACTGACTATCTATGAAGCCTCTAATAACTGAGATGGATGTCGGGAAAAGACCCACGACATCCTAATGAACTAAATACTGAAAGCAATAAAAGGGATCCTCTGAAAGCAATGAAGCTCACCGACAAACTCTGAAGCTCAACTAGAATCAATGATGTGTTGGATGCTGATCATGGTTACCTGTAATGGCATCAGTACATTAAATGTACGAGTATGGGAGGGGAATTCTAAAACAAGACATAAGCTTGAGAAGAACTGAAGAACAAACCTGGTCTCAACTCAACTCAACTTATTTCAATATAAAGCAGTATAAACAAGTGCAATATAAAGAAAAGATTTTTAAAACATGGCTAACAACTCTGTGTATTTGGAAATACAATAGTAACTCTGATGTGTATGCAAGGATATAATATAACTCTGAAATGTATATAAAAATACAAAATGATACTGCTATGGGAGTTTCTCTAACCAACAACCATCACGTAAGAGCTATTGTGATGATACAGTATTTTGCCTCACGTTGCCAGGGCCGTCTTATACCTTGCTGAGGGTGTAACATCTGACTACTAAGTGGATCCACTAGTCTATGCTAAAAGCACTAAAGAATCATCTAAAAAGTATGTCCCTTTTTCTACCCATGATGGCTACATGGTTTATAGGGGCTGGGATTTGTCTGAACTCGTCCCCATATCGGTGTTCAATACTACTCCAAAAATATATTACTAGCTCTTATGTTTAAAAACATACTTCTTTCTGTCGTTTGAGATAATTGCTCAAAACTTAGCTCAAAGGCTATCTTGGAAAACAAAGTTTCCTCTCTTGCTTAATTGTGAAAGCATTTACTCTTTACTAAAAACTAGCTCAAAGGCTCTTTTGGAAATCAAAGTTTCCTCTCTTGTTTAAATGTGAAAACATTTTATCCTTTGGGAATACATAGTCCCCATATACTCTTTTGAAAAAATGAACTTCAACTCTTACTCTTTACTCAACTCAAAACTCAAGTCTTAAAACAAAGTTAAAACATTTGAAAAAGACTTTTGGAAAACATCTTCTCTTGACTTGACTCTTAACTTCTCTTGACTTGACTCTTAACTTTCCTTGAATTGAATTATGGATTCAAGGCTCATGATCTCATGTTATTGATGATTTCATGTTGTTTAGACGTACCTTAGAGTGTAGGAATCAACTAGGAAACATAGGTACGTTTCAAGAGAACTAGTACGGAGAGATGTGGGAAGAAGTAGAAGACTTGGCGTCCCTGGTGCTCTGAGTGGCACGGGGGGCCAGGAGCAAAACTTCAGAACTGAAGTTGGGGCGCTGGTGCGGCGGCCCAAGCCCCAAATTTCAGAAACACTTCTAGGGCGCTCTGGCTAGCGCAGGCCCCAGGGCCCTGCCCAGAAATCCCCGACTTTTCTTAGTTATTTTCAACTCTACAACCTCTAGTTTCGATTGGTTCTTTCTCCAAACACTTAGATTCTACTACATAACCAAAATATGCAAGAATCTACTCAAAACGACACCTAATTTCATGAATCAAAATCAAGAACTCCTCAACAACTCCAACAATCAAAAACCCAATAGAACTTCAAACAAATCCATCAAGAACTCAATTTCTAAACCTTCAAGAATCTAAATTCACTGAAATAAATCATGATTGGCGCATGGCTGAACTAATCCAATGCTATGTGATCTCACATACCTCGTAGGGATCACCCCTTGACGAAACCCACAAGCAAAATCCTCAAGAACGATGAACCTTGGCTCTTTCTCCTCTTTTCTCGTCTTGCGTTCTTTCTCTAAAAACCCTAGCGTGAAATCTTTGAGTGCTTAAACTGACCAAATTTAGTTTAGACCCCTAAGTAATTACCAAAAATGAATTAATTTAATTGGGTAAGGAAAAGACCATAATACCCTTCTAAATTCCGATTTTGACTTTCCTTATCTAAACAGCCCAACTTCAAAAGGGCATATCTCCCTCATACGAACTCGAAATCATGCAAACTCGGCGGCGTTGGAAATATAATTCAAGATCTTTCCTACGGTATCTTGTAGCACACCTAACTCATCCTGACCTAGGAGTTATGGTCGTTTGAAGTTGACCCAAAACTCATACTTCACTTAATTTTGCCAAACTTTCCAAATTTGATTATTTCCAAATACGGTTTGTTTCTAATTACAAGTCTTTCTAGTAGCGGGGTGTTACAAGTATATTACTTCATTGAAGCTCCTCCCAGACGAATTCATGTGTACTGATAAGACCTGCATGTCGATTTTCATTCCCTTCACATAGAGGTGGATCCTCTCCTCCTCGATGCTCACCAATTGAGTAATATAATGGGACATGGTGAAATTTGACCTCATAGGCTCCAACAAACAAATTACCCTGCTCAAGGCCCCAGAAACTCATCCTTCTTTCAATCTCTCGAAGTACAAGGCACATATTTCTCCAGAAACAATGCAGAAGATACGTTTTTCTCTTTCTCTCCATCACAAAAAAAATATTATGAAAGTAATCTTCAAGATTTAGAAGATCAAGTTCTTCAATCAAGCTATTGAAATGGAACAAGGTTAATTCTCTTACCGTTCTTATAGATTCATATCTCTGTCTAAATAATTTACTTGTAATGTTGGATGAATTCTATAAAGTTTTCTAACACTTTTAACTCCCTAAAAGCTCGATCATTCCGGCAAGAATTTAGGCAAGAATACAATTAAATTCTTGCTTAAAACATGTTCGAAGTCTTCACATAAGTAAATTATTGTTAATCACCTTATAGATTATTTTTTCTTTTCTTTATGACTGTGGTGTCTGGGCCAGCATTCACGAACCTCAACTAATTTCACGGGATACCTGTTACCTCCCACCAACAACATGTACCATGTAACTCTGTCTACCAAGGCTAGAATAGATGGGAAGAATCACCTACTATTTTTTGTCTCCACTGATTTTTGAATCTGAAACCTCAGAATTCTCAACCACTTTATTGACCACTAGATCACACCCGTGGTGCGTTAATCACCTTATAGATTTTTCTAACAAATGTGCATATTCTCTAAAATACAATGAGATATTTTGTGCTCGGAGCATAAATTAAGTCAAAACACTTCATTGCATGCGTCATTTACTATTAGATGTAATCTTTCCATATTCTTACTTAACCTAACTTTTTTAATTAAAAAGACAAATTTTATTTAACTAACGTTTGAAGAAGTGATTATCAACCTCAACATATTATATACTTTACTACTAGTTAGACACCAAACATGATTACGCTAGGCATTTACTAAATACAAAATGATAATAAGATTAAAGAAATCTAGAAGTGGGATATGGCATCATTTCATTCATTTTGCTAAAATCACATTGAAAATGTTGTTTCACAAATTTATAATTCTTTTTATGCAAAACCAACGAATACAGACTAAGAAAAAGATTTAACAACTAGTTTGAATTAAAATCTTATTATGTTGGTACAATTACTTCAGGTCTAATGTTAAATAGCATTTTTTGAAATATTTCTAGTTCTTATTAGGACAATACGGGATATGTTGTTTTATGTCTAGGAACTTAAAGCTCAATGTGAAATACAAACATTTAAGGTAAAAAAAATCATTAGGGGTCGTTATGTTGATCGAGTTATGTAGACATTAGTAATTATGTATAGATTAATTGTGTAAGTAGGAATTAGTTATGCATATTTTAGTTATATATTGTTTAGTTATTTCATCTTCTACCTTACGTAAAAGAATAGAGAAAAGGCAAAAGACACTACATCAAAAATGATTTTTAGCGGCAATTAATTAGCGACAATATATAGCTCAATTGCCGCTAAATATGTATTTTTAGCGGCAATTATCACTCTTTGTATATGTCCCTAAAGCCTTTAGCGACATTGGATCTAATGGCACTTAACTAATGCCGATAAAGACTTTAGCACTCCTTATTAATGTGTCTATTTATTACCGCTAAAAGTTATTGTTGTTGTAGTGAAAACTCCGATCCTGTGAGCTATACTCGGAAATCCAGTGACACGTTTTATCTTTATGGGGCCTATTATCTCCGTGTACTATTTTGAAATGAAATAAATACCACCTTAAGGAATCATTATTTGGTAGTTTGTAATTAGAATTATTTACATATTAGTTATGTGGTTTTATTTATGCAGGTATTAGTTATTTCATCCTCTAACCCGAATAAGATAATACTTCAATTTTCACATAACTTATACATGTGATTTTTTAAATTACAAATCAAACATCACATTAATTTTACATAAATAACTTATTTCCTAATTAGGTGTCAAACACTATATAACCTGTTCAGAAATTAATACATGAGTACTGCTAAATACCCCCAACTGTCGGTAGCATGAAGAACCAATTCTTGATAGGCAGAGAAATACACATACTGTCATGTGTAATATCACATTTTCTTTTAATTTCTTTAAAATATACTTTTTTTTTCTTCCCTTTATATTTTTAATTTTAAAATATAATATATTCAACCAAATCCAAATATCAAGATGAGGAAAAGGACAATCATTATTGTTCTTGTATAAATTTAAAAGCTATTGGAGGTGTGATGAATAGATTTGAAGGTTGTTGAAGTTTTTAGTTGATATTCAAGTCCACGTCGTCAGCAAATAAGATGCAAAGAAATTTAAAGAAAAAAAGATATTAGGTCGGGGTATTCTTAAAGATAAGGTGTGTCTCTGAAACTTCGATCATAGATTGAGAATATATATGCCTTTTCCAAAAAATAGCACATAGATCATCATAACTTACATATGTATTAGTTATACAAAAAATGAATTTTCGATGTACTCGGCTTTTTAAGTATGACTAGTGTCTTTTACACATATAGATGAAATGAGGAATCCGTCCATACATACCATAAAGTTTGAAAGAGCACAATTGATTCTGATAGTGAATAAATGGTAAAAATAGCATGTCTTATAAATAGAAAGTTTTTAAAATAACTGATTGGTATCCAAATAACCCCTTATATCATGTTTGATAGTTGGTTAGGATGTAAGTTAATCATGTATAGAATTACTATGGTATTTAGTTTGTAATATTTTAGAACCCCACATAACTAATATATGTATAATTTTTATTTTTATTTTTGAAATGGATCTTTTATTATGTATTATTCAAATAAAAACGAGTACATCAGTAATGAGAAATGGAGGGTTAGTATCTCACTCTATTGAACCAGACATAGAAACAGAGGCTCTAGCAAGATAGTGATCAACCTGATTCATAATTTTGGATGTTTACAAGTAGACACTTCAACTTGTATAAAGTTGAACAAGTAGACACATGATTCCTACGTGGCATAATACACATAAGACACCACATAGAATGAAAATTATCATGTAGGATGTCACGTAGGACGTGTGTGTCTATTTGTTCAACTTAATACAGATTTAAGTATCTACTTATAAACAGCCAAAATTAAAGGACATAAATGTGAGTTAAAACAAAGTTAAATGACATATTTATGTATTATGTCTAATTTAAACTCTAAATAATTACTTATACATACATAACTGTCTTTATAACTAATCTCTATATTACTAATATTTGCATAACACTAACCAACTACCGAACTATCCATCCTTGAATAGTAATTACTATTGAAAGGGTCTAAATAGTACAACACATATAGTGAGAATTTAAATAGATGGTGACTCCTTTTAAGTGGCAAAGTTTAGTGGTGGCTTCTGCGGCTCTAGAAAAACTTGGCCCAAGAAAAGATGAACAACATATTGACGTGGATGTCACCACTTTTATGATAATTCCACTAAGAAATTAATGTACTTAAATATTTTTAATAAAAAAAAATTATACATAAATGGGCAAGTATTTTTCATGATATGATAAAGCAATACCAATACTATATATCAGTCACCACTTTCCACAATTTTAGATATGACAAAGCAATGCCAAAATAGTATATCACTAACCAATCATTATCTACTCAAAAAGTGATCTTTTTTATTGTTATAGTGCTCGATTAATTTTCGCACACCTCAATTTACTTTATAAGATACTTGTTATTTTTTTATCAATAACACGTAAGTGCTTTGTCTTGATGGCAGATAAAAGAATCACCTGATATTCTTTTATCACCAATCATTTTATGATTGTTCGGATCAATTTTCGCACACTTGAACTAATTTCATGACATACTTGTCACCTCCTATAAGCAATAAATATTTAAACCTAAGTCTTCATAGCTCTCGGCTACTTTATTGACCATTAGGATTAGAAATTTACAAATTTTGGATTTACTATTCTCCCTATTTCATTTTGTATAAAATTTATTTTAAAATTTTATTTTTTAAAAATGAAATTTCCCTATGTTTAGAAAGTGGGAATAAAGTACCAAACATTCAATTTGATCTAAAATGATATTTTTTAGTATATTATGATATATTTAAAAGAGCAACTTTCACATATATCAAACATAAAAATCAAATTTGTATGCTATAACTATAGTTTTTATAATTGCGCTCCATAGCAAACTTAAAGTTTGCTATGGAGCATCAAATTGTATAATTCACTGGCTCCTCTTCAGATTTGTATAATTTCGCTGGCAGACCATTTGTATAAATTGTTGTCAGCCTCTTAACAATTTATGCGTTTGTATATCTGCATAAAATTTGAATTTGTATACAATTGAATCGAAATAAAACGTTTGTATATCAAATCTCTCTCTCTCACTTTATACAAACATAAATTATACATTGTATTTTGTATAATCTGTGTTTGTATAAATCGAGAAAGAGAAAAAGACAAAAGAGGACTGGGCAGGGGAATATTTGTATTGTATAATTATAAGTGTATAGGACGAAGATATATGTATTTGCATGTGTATATACAATTTCTCTTGCTTTATACAAACAGAAACACAATTTATATATTTATGTTTGTATAAAGCTAGAGAGGCGAGGGAGAGACTGGCGAGCGAGAGAGGGAGAGTGGCGAGCGAGAATTTCAGGGAGAGAGGCGACTGGCAACAGTTTGCTACGGGGCACAATTAAAATCAAACTGTAGTTATAGCATTTAATTTGAATTAATAGTTTGCCATTATATACAATTTTCCCTATTTAAAATTATGTGTTTTAAGAATATTTTAATGTGACAAAAATATTTTTTATTAATAAATTAATTTTTTTTTATGTTTGAAATATTACGTATGTTTTTTTATTAAAAAATGAGAAAGAACAAACTTTGAAACTTTTTTCTATTAAATATATTTTAGTTTCTCCGGTTATAAGTTGGGTGGCCGAGGCTAATAGTATATGGCTTCTATGAGAATGTGATTGGCACTGCTCTTAAGCCGGCATATTTATTTATTTAGGGAAAAAGTAATAAATTTCCTCTTCAATTTGTTTCGAATAATCAGTTACACGTTTTAACTATCATGACGATTTATTACACATTTTTACAATTTAAAAGTGAATTTAATATCACACTGATACGTGTAACACCACTCTCATAGTATGTGGTGTATTACACTCGTTATCACATCAACGCTACGTCAGCACCACGTGAGAAATTGTAATTTATATCTTTTTTGTTTTTATTTTTTTAACTACTTAACTTTTCTTTTGTTAACTATGTTTTACACTAATTAATTTCTAATCAATTATTGAAATTCTGTAATAATTATATCTTCTTCATAGCAATATGGTAAAGAAGAAACTTTCAGCAATGGCGGCCAAGGAAATTGCCCACAATCCTGATCTGATTCGTGGAGTAGAAGAAATCTTCCGTTCCAAAATGTACTCACAAGAAGGTTGCTTTAGTTTCTTTCATTGATTGACCATGGAAACTGAGCTTATATTGTTTCGCTTCACTGTGGGCAAACTTATTGCGACTTGTAGTTATAAATATTTTTCAGATTTAGACATACATTCTTTGTTCTTTTTTCATATTCTTCCTGGAAGTTTCTTAAACAATAGGGATAATAGAAAAATAATTTTCTTCCATTTTCAATCGACTCAAAAGTCCATCAAGCTTGGGCGGTTAAAAACCCCCAAAATTTTACGCTTTTGAAGTAATTTGTTTCTGGGTTGCTTCTTGTTACTGGTTCATTTAAGCTTAATGGGGTGTGAAGAAGATGAGAAGGGTGGGGTGTGAAGAAGAAGAGATGTGGGGTGTGATGAAAATTTTGATTTTTAATTTTTTTTTACTTTAATAATTATCTGGCGCGCATGATTTTATATTTTGTTTTATTATTTTGCCACGTCAGCTTTGGGGTAAATAAATTCACTTTTAAATAGTAAAGGTGTGTAATAGATCGTCATGATAGTTTAATCGTGTAACTGACTTTCGGGGCAAGTTTAGGAAGGATTCTATGCCTTTTGCCTTTATTTATTTATTTATTCCCAAAAAATATTGTTTGATATCTAAAATATCTATACAAAAATAAAAGTAGTATTTATGTCATTGCTTATTATTATCATTTATTATGTAGGGAAACTAAGCAAATGTCCTATAAATATAAATTAATTACAAATATATATCTCTTACATTGATGCCCCCTATATTAATTGGTAAATGATATTGTAAGAGTATATGTCATCAAATGTTATCTCTAATAAAGTAAAAAAAAAAAAAGAACAAAGAAATAAATAGTAAAATATTACCAAAGGGTTATCTCTAATAAGGGATAAAATGAAAAAGGATAAAGAAAGAAATAATAAAATTGCTACTAAATGGTATCCTTAATAAAGAATAATATGAAAAAAAGAATAAAAAAAATAAATGAGAAAAGAATAAAAGAGAAAATAAAAATAATAAATAAGTAAAGAACAAAATAATTTATTTATTTTCTTAAAAGGGTAAAAATAAGAAAGAGGGAAAAAAACAAAAAGAAGATAAACTAATAAAAAAAAATTGCCAAAAGGTATCTCAAATAAAGGATAATATGAAAAAAAATGAGAAAAGAATAAAAGAGATAATAAAAATAACTAATGAGAAAGAATAAAAGTATTTAACGATAGGACAATAAATGAGAAAAAAAAACAAAAATAATTAATAATATGACAAAACATTTGAATCGGGGCGAATTAGGCCTAAATTTTAAAAGGTTGGGACGAAATTAAGCCTAAACTTAAAGGGCCTAAAGGGAAATTTGACCTAAACTAAGAGAGAATTGTAGATATAGGCAAACATAATAGACATGATAAGGTTCTATAGCTATGATTTCGATAATTGCGCTTCATACCTATAGTTTTGTTTGCTAGAGGTTGCAGATTGTATATTTCTACACGTTTGTATATTTCGCTTATGAATATACAAACAGAGTAAGTATATATAAATTATGTATTTATACATTTAGAAATTTTTCAGATGTCCGTATGTATATTTCGCTTGCCAATATACAAACAGGGTAATTTATTATGAACTTTTATAAATCATATACAAATAGTTAGGGTAGGCATATACAAAATTTTAGATTTATACAATCAGGAACTAAATTATACAAATTCTGAATTTATACAAATCATATGAATAGCAAGAATGACGAAAACTAGGGGTGACAATTGGGCGGGTTGGATCAAATTTGAGCGGATCATAATGGGTTAAGCCAACAATCGGGTCAAGACCCGACCCAACCCAACCCAAATTTGTTTGGGTCAAAACGGTTAGATAATGGATTACATTATGGGTCAAGACTCAACCCAACCCAACTCTTATTAAGCTTAATTATTTTATTTGTTCTTTTAAACTATTTTAGTACCTAATAAAATTATTTTTTTTTCTTTATTATGGCTATACACAACATATCAAATTGAAAAAAATAAATTAAAGAAAAAATTGAAAAAAAAAATTCATGAGCCAACATATCAACCAATTTTTTATGGCTTGGGATGAAATGGGTTGGGTTGAAATGAGTTTGATTATTAACCCGCCCAATCTTAAACGGGTTGGGCGGGGATTGAATGGGTAGGGTTTGATTTTGACACCCCTAGGGGAAATGTAGCCGTGAATTGCATTTTTCTTAAATTGTAGCTATAATACCTAATATAGGCTAAATGTTTATTTTTCTGCATAATTTTTCCCTAAACTAAAAGGGATATGGGCAATAATTTATTTTGGGTGGATGGGTATTTGCTGAATTAGTTTGGGTTAGGCTATAAAATTGTGATTATTTTGTATTTTGTGGCCTATTCTTGTAGTTTCCCCTTGTTATTTTTCCCGAACTATGATTTAGTTCAGCTTTCAGATTTTACTTGATTTATTAAAGGGCCAATTTCAAATATACACAATAAAGTAATTAATTTACAACAAATACAGTCATGTTTGATTTACATAAAAATAGTCAAAAGTCATAGAAAGTATACACTGACTATACAATACAGTTTGCCAAAAGTCACATAACGTATACATTGGATATACAATATAGCTTACATATAGATGACTTATACACTAACTATACATTATGAGACACTCAAAAAAATTGAATATCATTTAACTATACAATAAGTATACATTGATTATACATGACGTACTCAACTGACTATTCAATTTAATCAACTCAAAATCACATCTAAACCATCCCAAATTTTAGATATAAGATTCTCTCAATATTTCAAGTATTTTGATATATAATTTGCTCAAAATAATTCAATTTTTTGGTAGATCAAATTAAAAAGAAAAAGATGAAGAATGAAGAAGGAGGAGGATGACGATGAAGACAAAGGTCGAAGAAGGAGGACGATGAACAAACTAGCCATTTTTTTGGTAATTAAGTTTACCGAATGGCCTTTTGGGAAATTTTCCCTTATTATTATTCATGGAAATGCGCCGTATGTATTAGATTTTAGATTCTTATAGGTTCATGACAAGGGATGGCAATGGGGCGGACGGATGCAAGGTGGGATGGGTTTAAAGGTTATATGGGGCGGTGCGGGTTTAATGTTATGCGGGTGGGGAGGGATGTAGGGTGCGTTGAAGTGGATTTCTTCGAAACTAATGCGGGGGTGGGGCGGGTTGCAGGTCTATGCGATTTTATGCAGGTTCAAATTTAATTTAAAATTTTTGCATGTTATAAAACTGATAGATCTGTTAAGATATTTCTTTAAAGTTACTAAAATATTCAAAGATAGTATATGAAAACGGTACAATCAAAACTAATACAATTTCTTACACGCTTCTCAATTGACCTCTAAAATAAAATTTTAAGTCATTATCTATTAAATTAATATAACTTAATGAATAAATAAATTTGTTTTTATGAATTTTATTTTTAATATCAAACTTACCTAGAAAAGGAAAATATTAAGCAATTTATGCGGGGGAGGGGGGGAGGATTCATGCGAGGTGGGGCGGGTTGAAAATGAAAAGAATTGTCATGCGGGGCGGCTTAAAAATTTTGCAGGTTAAGCTCAACCCGCCCCATTGCCATCCCTATTCATGACTATGGGGGGTTACCTTTCAGATAATTATGTGTTAGTTTCTGTAAATTAGTTTTAATCCAAATCCTGCAACACCCTAAGCAGAAACCCTCCGCCAACAAAAGAAGTTGCATATATCCAATATAGAAGTAGTATTTCTTACATGTAAACTTGGCAACACCCTAAGCAGAAACCCTCCGCCAACAAAAGAAGTTGCATATATCCAGTATAGAAGTAGTATTTCTTACATGTAAACTTGAGAAAAATGTTAGGTTATCAGTTATCACATTCACATCCTTGAGCTAATATTAAGTAGAAAATGAAACAGGAACTGTGTTAGTAACAATTTTGACTTCTCAAATGGTAATCAACCTATCCTTCACACTTAACACAAGTTTCAATTTTGAACAATAAAAATATTACAAGCCCGGAAAATATTTCCTTCAAAATTAGCATTTGCTTGCTCTTCTCGGTGGTTTAGAGATCAAAGAGTGCACCTGCTCCTTGTAGGGATCAGTCCATTTATGAACCACAGCAAGCTGATTTTTGGCCAGGTTGACCACCTCCAGCTCCTGCGTCTGGTTGATTAATTTTGATAGTTGAAGGCTGCAACATCACAACTATTAGCCTTCAACATATGGAAAAAAAAGTTATCTGCTATTCTTTTTCCGTTCTCACCCCAATCCGCACAACTCCTTTGTTTTATTGAGTAGGTTATGGGGTATGAGAAATTCCTAATAATTCAACCAAACTAGATCAAGTTAATACCTCCACTTTGGAGTCTGTGTCTGAAAGCCTTTGCTTTATATCCTTTGCTATTGACATGAAAACTTGTTCCACATTAAGATTTGTTTTTGCACTCTGCATAGAAACAATCTCTTAGTACAGGCACACCTACCAGAAGTTATTTCCATAGGTTCTCACGCCATACTTACAGTTACAAAAAATTTGATACCATACTCATCGGCAAGTGCTTGGCCCTTAGAGGTAGGGACGGCCTACAAAAAGTTCAATGCAGCAGAATATTAGACTTGAGAGGCTCATGCTTACTAATTGAAATACAAATCCAAACTTATTTTTACTGCCCTAACGTTTTTCTTGGTTATGTTGTTTTGCATTTTTTATGTTTTTCGTCCCTCATTTTTTCTTTTTCCTTTTTAGGAAGTGGGGGGATATGTAAGGTGACTGATAAATAGTTGAGCCAAACAAGAACATACCTTCTTGCTTTCATCCATGTCAGCCTTGTTCCCTACAAGTATTTTGTTGACATTGTCTGAAGCATGCTGCTCAATGTTACGAATCCAGTTCGTGATGTCTGCAAATAGGTACAAGACAATTACATTCCATCCACAAGACGGAAAGGAAACCATTTCTTAAAAAGAAAAAAAAAAAAAGGTATTCTCCTGCACAAGAAACTGATGACAGAGTTATCTGGGCTCATCCAGAAAATTCACCAGGGCCAAAACAAAGCAAGCTAAGCGTTATGAAGAAAAGGAAAATGTATAAATGTTTCCAAACTTGATAGCTTACTTCTTTCTTTTGAGAATACTCAAGCTTATTTAACTTTCTAGTAACTTGATACATGAGGTACATTTTAATCAACTTTGTACTTAGTGAGGCCAGGGGATGAAGGACCACGTTAATCTGTAGGGATGAATCAAAAGGGGACAATGATATGACAAACAGTAAGCTTTTTAAAGACAAAAACATGACACGTTAATTAAGAAAACAAATGAAGGGCTCCTTCCTGCTATAGTAGGATTGTTTTGTACAAATTTCCTGCTATGACGACCTTAATTCTATATCATGAAAAAATAATTTGGTTAACAGACGTAAAAGCTTACCAGTGGTTATTGTTCGGAACTGTTCCTGACCAGCCGTATCCCAGATTTGTAGTTTGATCCATTTCCCTTCGAGCTCAATGGTCCGTATTTTAAAATCGATCCTGACAGAAAAATAACAGTCAATTCAAATTTGAGAAGCATTTAATTTAGAAGTAATACTAAGTATAGAACACCCAGAAGGAGAGAACTAACCCAATGGTGGTGATAAAGTTTGTGGTAAAGGAACCATCAGAAAACGCAAAAGAAGACGCATAATAGAAACCTGCCCAGACTGGACAATATTCTGAAAAAGGTTACTGCAGGAAAAATATATATGGGAAAATGTTTGTGCAAATGAAAAATGTACTTGGTGAGAGGATTATGTGAGTGAAAGAAGACTGCTTGGTTGAGAAGGTCACTCAAGCAACTTACATCCAAAAAGTTTCTTGATTTTTTTTTTCTCAAAGTCCCTTTTCCTCCAAACGTCTCCAAGAACCTTTTGAGGGAAAGGATATAAGTTCTTGTGTGGTTACCAAAGAGGAGCAGAGTGAGATTGTTAGTGCTAACTCAACTGGTGACATAAGTTGCTCATCAGGAATAGATGAAATATTTACCACCTTTTATGATAGCAGTAATAATCTCTTCTTTTTGGAGAAATTACTACTGCTGCTAATCATAAAAAAGGTGGTAAAATATTTCATCTACTCCTGACAAGCAACTAACATCTCCAGCTCTGAGTGGACTAGACAGATACGAATACAAATAATTTGGCCGCATTGGTAGGTCGTCCTATAAATCATGTTTCAGCTTCACATAAAGGAACATCTAAAACTCAATGAAATTGTGTAATCAAGGGTATAACTAAGTAACTAACTAACAGATGCAACAAACAACGCATGTATGCTAATGATTCCACAGAAGAATATTTGCCAGCGACATGGATTATCTCCAGGGCTGGCTATTGGGCTAATCATAGTCAACCATGATCCCATCAGAACTAATTTTAAGTCCAAGTTAATAGGGTGAGTCATCTCTCTGTTCTGAAATCAAACATGCTTGCCAAAATGAATCAATGAGAACAACCAAACTACGACAATTAAATTGAGCACCCACAGCAGCTGATACAGCAAAAAGTGGCCTAAAAACCGAAGAGATTAAAAATAACAAAATCAAGCAACCAGGCAAAATCACATTTATTTCATTCTCTTCATAATCAAGTTGATTGAACCCCTCATACCCAAAACTCATACTTCTGCATGCTACTCCTGAACCTAAAGTTGCCTTCAGAAGGATATGTAACTCCAAGCAATAATTAAGACTTTACGGTCCAAGCACACACAATAACTAATGCCATATTCTTTTAATGATTCAAAAGCAACAGTTGATGAAAATAAAAGATGACAATACAGATCCCTTTAGGCATGCAGACTGCAGCCTACCCAAGAATAAGCCTCTACTCATGTATCTAAGACATTTAATAAAGGAGTTTATACTATCTGGTTCAGGATGAACTGCATTATGAAAAGTCCTCCCTCCGTTTCCATTAGTTTGTCTTAGTTTAACTGAGCACAGAGTTTAAGAAAGTAAAGAAATTTTTTGAATCTTAAGGTTGTTAACTAAAGATATGTATAATGTACTAAAATGCCCTTTAATTGTGTGGTCATAAAGATGACATGGAATTTTACAATTAAAGAGTTGTCAAATTAGGAAAGAGTGTTCTTTTTTAAACGGCCTAAAAAGAAAAGAGAAACAAATTCAAACAGAGGGAGTAACTAATATGCTGCTTGATTGGCTACAAAACCTCATCATCTCTTCATTGCCTCTAGGGAAAGGGAAAGATTTGTCACTTTCTTTTTCTGATTAGTCTTGTAACACAAATTCTCTATTATTCTCTGTAGTTGAACTTTCTTATGTGATAAGGAACGAATTTAGTACTGAAATAGAGTTGGCAAAAGTATCATAACCAGAATCATCCATATAAGAAAGAGCAAGATAACGATGTTATTTAGGAATAGAGGCATTTCTAACAACGAAACTGGTAAATAAAAGAGACAAGCTACTCCAAAGACTCTTGGAGTTATCCCCCAGCATGCTCATATGGTTGCTTGACAAGCCTAGTTCTACCTAGTATGTAGTATATACCCACCACTACACTCACGAGCCAAATATACATTAATGAAACAATACCATATCATGGTCACTTGACAAGTCATACATCAATATCCCGCATTAACCTACTGCAGTCGCTGTTGGTGCAGCATATACTCTTCTGTATGTTTCAAAAACAAGTCACACCCAGGGACAAATAATGAAAAAAAAAAAGATCAAGCTAAATAGTAGGCAAGGCCATTAGAGGTTAATCATTTGCATGATCATGAGAAAATAGAAAAGTTCCACAGAGAAAAATGCAGAAAAATGACCAAATCTGATAAACTTAAAGTTGTACTTTTGATAATAAATGCTTGATTTATATAGAAGTCAATAATACGATCCTCAATACAGCCAAAACTCAGGAAAAATCCACATTTCACAAGGAAAAAATCTACATTTTACCAATATATGATTAGATCAAAGGATTGAGAGAGGAAAATCTCATAAATCAATTACCGCTGTCGCCGATCAAGAGGAGCTTTATAAGGTAATCGTAATCTGCTCGTGCCCTTGCCGGTGGTGCGGCCACTGAATAATCAATTCAAAATCACCTAATACTTCGATTAATTCAATATCCACACACACCTCTCTGCACACAATCAATCACAGAAATCAATTAAGCAAAAAACTTCAAATTTCATCCATATGTATACATAACGGAGCGGCATTGGAGTGTTTCACAAGCAGATCTAGCATAGAAACAATTGCAATTACATAATGCATCCATTGCCATCAACTCCAAACTACATATAAAAATTAATTTAAAAAAAATTGGACAAATTATGCACTGATTTCAAATTCTAGATTCAAGAGAGAGAGAGAGAGAGAGAGAGAGAGGAATTACCTTTGCACGTTAGCGAACTGTTGGCAATGGCACCGAGGAGAGGGCGGAGGATGAGAGATATTTGCGGTGTTCGCGCGCTTGCGAACAAATTTTGAAAAAAGAAGGTGTGCGTCGAGGCGAATTATTATTGGGGGACTTTTACTTTTATATTGGGTATGTTTGCCCGTTGGAAAAAAAAAAATTAGAAGAAAAAAGGGTGAGCTTTTAAATTATTTTTTGTATTCGGTACATAAGAAAAACTATTTGTATATGTTTTAGATAATAAATATTATAAAGGGGGGAAAGGATAAATATACCCTTCGTTATATATATATATCATTACCGTTATTCTGAATCTGAATGCACATCTAAATGATTAAGATATTGTCTCTAGATCTAAACATTGAATAATTAAGATTATTTGTTTTTCAACATCTGAACATACATAATTTATTTATATGTACATAATAAATATAAAATTTAAATAAAAAAACCAGTTAAATATTTAAAATAATTAATTAAATAAAAACATTATTGGATTTTTAAAAAATGGAACACTTAATATACGTGCTAGTGATGGTGGAGATAGTTTGTGGTGGTAGTGGTGATGGTAATAGTTGATGTTAGTGGCTAGTAATGATGGTGATGACAGTTTTGTGTGGAGGTGATTGTTGTTACAGTGACTATCATAATGGTGGAGATTCGTAGTGGTGTTGGTAGTTGTAACGATGAAGTTGGTTGAATGTTAGTAGTTGGAGGTGTTAAAGATAATTGGTGATGTGTTTTGGTAGTTGGCGACGGTATATTTCTAATGGTTGAAATAAGTTTTTATTAGTCAAAATAAAAATATAATTTTGTCGTGACATAGCCCTCCGGCTACCTTAAAATCAATGACAGACTATAAGAACCAAACTTAAGTCTAACTAAGAGTAATCCATGAATCCCCTGAATTAGAAGGATTTACCAACTGCTATCCAATATTGTTGTAACTGCACTAGCCACGAGTCTGAGAACAAGCACTGAATCTACATCATAAAAGGATGCAGCGCAGAAAAAATATGTGTTAGTGCGTGAAATGTACTGAGTATATAAACAACACTAGCATAATCATATTTTGAGGCATATGTAGGAACAATGAAATAAGGTTTCCAAAATCCTAAATATAAGAAAGAACTATAGAGAAAAGAGTTGGAGTCCATGCATAAGTATCATTTAAACTTTGTTTAAAAACATATATAAGGATGAGTCTAATCCAGTAGCCTTACATGACCATATACATAACATAGCATACTTAGAATGAACCACATAGACTTAAAAACATATAATAAAAATGCATAATTTGGGAGTTTCTTATAACTGATATACGCCATTTGAGCTCATGACGCCCAAATTATAGTCTCAGTTAGATGGACTTTCCTATTGAGTAACGTTTCAAGCACACCTCATCCAATTCTAGGTGAAAATGATCGTTAAGCAGTATAAAATCTAACGAACAATTGGGGTCGAACCCACATGGAGTGATACGTTTTCAAATTCAATTAGGAAGTACAAACGTGGTCTAATCAGCTATAGTAATAGAAATTATCGAAAAAGACATGTAAACAAGTCTAAAGGGGGTGACACAAATGTCACATGGGGTTTTTGGTTTACAATTATCAGCTACAACGCAATTAAGCAACAAGGAAATAACAATATAGATGGGAATTCTCGGGATGTGATCGATTATAGGCAAATTTTGTTGTATGGGTAATTGAAACTACTAATAACTAGCTAAATATCAGTGGGTAAGCTGGGCTATGATTGAAATAGCTTTCTCTTGAAGAACTACTTTGATTCAAGTGATTTCTCTCGAACATCAACAAGCTAAACAGATAAGAACAGCCCATAACCTTAATACATCTTCTCTCTCGATCAAGATGGGTAGGATTCAGTTTAGAATTCACTCTTTCGAGCCGAACTCACATCAACCCAATACCTACAAATCATTAATCAAAAGCTTTGGTTCAAAAACCTCTTTCTCAAGCAAGCTAAGAACTCAAAGTTAGAACTGCATTTGCAACTACAATTCATAGATTAAAACATAGCTAATGATTAAACCCACTTCAATATAGCATTTACATTAGTAATAATCAATACCCATAAGCTAATTCAACCCATAATCACACCCCAAGAATTGGAGTTTTAGCCACACATCATAAAAACAGAAAAGCGGTTACCAAATGCATTAGTCATGGTATGGGTAACAGTCTCCAAGCCTATACAATGATTTCCGAGAATGAAATTCAAATAACCACTTTCCAAATCCTCTAAAATTGTACAATTCAAACTCAAAATGTTAGAGAAAACTCAGTAATTCTAGAATGGAAACTATAATATCTAGGAGAGAACTCTAATATCTGGAATTGAACTCCTAAAAATTATATTTAAAATCCAATTTATAGTTTTCCAAAGTTAAGCCTGAAAGTCCACTGGCGGATTAAGTCGCGCATCGCCGAACCAATCGGCGATCCGCCGAGTGTCCTATTCTATCACCATTTTGCATTGGCCTTCAGCATCTCAGGTCCTATAACTTTGGGCGATCCAATTTTGTTGTCGCGGAACCAATCGGCGATTCGCCGACTGCCCATATCTGTCGCCGATTTGGTTTCTTCCCTCAGAGCTGGCACACTGAAACTTTGGGCGGTCTGAAGAGCCACTCGGCGGTTCGCTGAGTGGTCTTGGCGATCACCAGGATTGCTTTTCTCCACTTCTTCAACTTGTTTTGTTCCTTTTTATGTGTTAGTGTCCTTGTTTTGCTCCTTAGTCTACATACCTAAAAATCAAGGCTTTAACATCAGTTTATAGCATAATTAATTAGGCATTTGAGGACACTAAAACTATCAAAACAAAGCCCTAAATGAGTCCAAATTTCGGACTCATCACTCATACCCTGCTAGAGTATAAAACTGTATCTTATCATATGTGGATCCACTAATCTGAGCCTCTCAAGACCAGAAGGTCAAACGATAAAGTGGTGAAACATAGTCCTACGTTGTCGCATAGTTATGAGACTTGGATTTTCTAAACCCGCACCCTCTCGATACTAAATAGTCCTCTCAAAACACATATATTTTTATAATTCTCATAGGTATGAAAACCAATTATCATCTAGAATCATATATGAGGCTAAGCTCAAAAGTCATATCTTAAAATAACTTGTATTTATATTGTAATTCATAGCATGCTTGTTTTCATGTTTAAAATTCATAAGGGTTTGACCATAAAAATCATGCTAAATAAGTACCATAAGGTTTCAAAACCAAAGTGAAACAATGAAAATATAGCTTATTATATTGAAGAAAGATCATAATTTCATTAAATAAACCCTTAACTTTACTTCTAACAATCTTCTGAAACTTTTGAGAATCATAATACTTTAGGCATAAGAGGAAGGGATACTCTCATTGAAGCCTTATATACCTGAGAGAACGAAGCTCAAAAAAAGAATTTGATTGGAAACCTTGAAATCCTAGCTTTTGTCTTTCTTGCGGTTTTTTTTAGTTGGAGAGTTGAGAGCGTAGAAAATAAAAAAAAATTATGTACTTGATGGAATATATATCCCTAATAGAATTTATAACATCGTAATGTAGTCTTAGAAAAAATGGAAAAAGATCAAAACAACCTCAATTAAGAAGTTATCGGAAACCTTCCACGAGGTCATCTACAATCCTTGGTTTGATCTACGGGTCGTAGATCCCATATGTGGAAGTCAGACTAAAATTTGAAGCCTCAGAAGGTTATTCTATGGGCCCAAATTACGGCATGTAGATGATTTTACAACCTGTAATTGAGCCTGTGAGAATGAGACCAAAAAAAATTCTTTTAAAAGTTTGTTTAACGAGTTGATAGTATGGGTCATACTTTCATTTACAATCCGTAAATAAGGTTCGTAGTTACTAACTCTGAAAAATCTATTGTGGTAGTCTTTGATAAAATGTTCATAACTTTTTACTCCAAACTTAAAATGATACATATTTGGTTGCATTGGAAAGAAGACTCATAGCCCTTTAATTTGATAGGTCATGGACCACATAATTCATTATATGTTGAGAGATATGTTGGTTTGAAGTTGACCCTTGCATGAACTAATATGAAAACTTAACTGATAGAACTGCTTTGAACTTGGCTTGATGTTTGAGGTACCTTACGATCCTAAACCACATTTGATACACTTACTACACTTAGTAAAGGACCTTAGCATATATGTACAACTTATAAATCATTAGGTTCAGACATATATGCATATGAAGGATGGTTCGAATCTTTGCTTAGAAGTTGTGGGGCATTGCAATTATCTCCCCTTTGGGATCATTCGTCCTCGAATGAAGATTAAAGTTAGAATAGACATGTGAATAGAGTAAGCTAAGATTTCTTTGGGCTATTTATGATGTATATAATAACATAAATGATTTATTTTTTCAATAATAGGGGTCTAGCAATCAACAATAAGAAATCTTATTGAAAAAGCTTACTCACAAGCGCCTTATGCCTAGTTACCAAATTCCATCCTGTTTTTGCGAGCACAAAAATATTAAAATGATGGAGCTCTCGAAAGCCCAAATCCCCATCCTCCTTGCGGACACAAACTCCAAGCCAATACATCCACCTTATCCCTCGATTTTCCCCTGCTTCCAATTTCCACAAAAATCTATTCATGGCTCGCTCAATAGGTTCACATATATTACTGGAATCAAGAACATATTCATTACATAAGTTGGAATGATTGAACCACTGTTTTGAGCAATAGTTCTCGACCTGCTCGCGAGAGACTAGTACACTTCTAACTGTTTATCTTTGAGATTAATCTATCCTGAATATAAGCAAATGGTGATTTTTTTGTTTCTTCGAACCACTATCGGCAAGCCAAGATACCTTCCAAGAGCATTCACTTCTTTAACATGGAGGATATCCATAATCTATTTCGTCACACTTTCATTAGTATTACCACTGACAAAAATATCAAACTTTTGAAAATTTACCTGTTGGCTAGAGGCTACCTGATAAATATTCAATCATAACTTAATAGTTTATGCCAGCTCCTTTGTTGTTTTAAAGAAAATTAAAGCATCATCAATGATAAATAAGTGTGAAATAGATTGTGCTTAAGTGAAAATTTTAACACCTTGAATAGACATTTGCTTCAAAAATACTGACAAACCTTCTACAATTATCAAAAATAGATGAGGTGATATAGGATCACCTTGCCTCAAACCTTTTTTGGAGAAATATTTTTGAACTGCTTGACACCATCATGACTAGATTGATAAGTAACAATGGTTACTATATGTATAACTTTATTCAACCACTCCAAACAAAATCTCATCTTCATCATCATTGCTTGTCGAAAATCCCATTCAACACGATCATAAACTTTATTTATGTCCATCTTAAATGTTGCATAACTCACTTTGCTTTGTGTTTTCCTCTTTAGATAATGCATAGCTTTAAAGGAAATCATTGTGTTATCTGTAATTTATCTTCTTGAAATGAATGCTCTTTGGACCTAGATTATTAGATTCATACTTCGTTTTGTTCTGTTGGCAAGAATTTAAAAGTGATTTCACAAACATTACAAAGGGTGATAGGTCGTAAATCAATAACAAATTTCGGTTGTTTCTTTTTGGCACGTACTGTTCAACAGAGCTATAGTGTACCATATGGAAACTACTTATAGTGACGATATGATTTTTTTATCTCCTTAAAAATAAGCATCATTTGATATTTACTAGTGAAGTTTCGCTTTGAAAATTCATGGCTTTGAGAAACGGATGTTAAGTGAGGCATTGGAGAAAAGTTGGAGCCGGAGAAAGGAACAACATATTACATCTCAAATTGAACATTGTGGGAGCTTTTTACAGATCTGGGATCGTAACATAAAGCAAAAATTTAAATTTAAGACGAGGCATTGCAAGACACAGATGAAGAGACTTAGAGGTAGAGACTCGAGACACATTGCTCTTTATAATAATGCTAAAGATGCTTATGAAATCTTGTTAAGGAAACAAAAAAATTATTGGAAAGAGAGAGCCAAACAATTTTGGCTTTATAGAGATGATAGAAATATCCGTTATTTTCATCTTATGGTCATCTTACAATGAAAAAAATACAATTAGCAGGGTCCATTTAGTGTCGTTACTGACATTGTTGAAAGGAGAGTTTCTGATGAAATTACCAAAAATTTAATGCATCCTTTTACAATTGAAGAGATCAAACTATGTCTTTAGCATACATCCGGATAAATCCCCCCCAACCGGATAGATTAAACGCGGACTTCTTTCGATATTTTTAAAAATAATGTTTCTAAGGCCGTTATAGAATACTTGAATAATAATTCACCTGCTCCAGGAAATAACAAACTATTATTAAGTTGAACTTAAATTAAATTTTTAAAAAACAATTTATAAGGTAATTGTCATGTTTGATCCAACTGTTTTTATTATTAATTCATCACTCTTATCTTGCAAAATTGTTTATCATTAATTTTGGGCACAATTAATTTAATAATTTTTAATATTGTATATTCTTGAAATTACATTATTATTATATTATATTATGATTATTTATTTGTCAAGTTTATATAATTTGGTATTGTTATTAATTAATAAATAGCAGTCCAATTTAATCACCTTTGCTATTTAAAAAGGGTCATTCGTATAAATATATTTATTTTTTGGTGATCTTTAATTTTTACTCCTCATAATCACTAATTTTTAGTTTTATCTTTCTAGTTTAAAGTAAAAAAATGTCAAAAATATTTGTGATAACAGGAGAAAAAAAAAAAGACGAAAGTCAAAAAATATAAGTTTAGTGGTATAAGTTATGCTTCAAGTCAAAAGAAATAATTAAAGTCGAGACACAAGTTAATTATTCCCCTGGGATAAGTGCAGTGGCACAAATTATGTCTGAAGACAAAAGAAATTAAGTCCAAGACAAAAATATTTTAGTAACTCAAGTTATGCCCCAAAAAATAAATTTTGTGAAACGGTCGGTGGCACGATTACGCCCCAAAATATAAGTTCAATGGTACAAGTTAAGCCACAAAACATAAGTTTAGTTGTAGAAGTTATTTCTTAAAGCAAAATTTCTCTAAGCAGTACATTGAAAAACTTAATTTAAAAGTCAGTCAGTACATTGAAAAACTTAATTTAAAAATCAGCCACTTTTAAATTCAATTTTCGTCCAAATCTTATTTAAATTCTAATCAATTGACCCAGTTATAACCAACATCACCTCCAATTTAGTGTCAATTCCTTGACCCAATTCGCAAAACCTCTCAACCCATTTAACATGACACAAACTCACCTGATCTATCACAAATTCACAATCTACCCCACTTTCCAATGCAGTGGTTTCCCAATATTTTTTAATCATAGATTTTAATCTCAAAACCCCTGGCACTATATTCCTTTAGTCCCATATTTTGAAAAAAAAAAATCTTATTATATAAATAAAAAGTTTCTTTATCAATATATAACTTATGCCTCATAAATTTTCTATGTATAATGATTATGTTATGGTATTCGATTCATTAGAGCTGGTCAGTTTATCAAGTTATGACATTGAGTGTTAAAGGCCCAATTAAGATTTGGAGAATTGTATTAATTTATGATATATCAATATTTTTAACTCTAAAAAGTCATTATTAGTCAACTAGCTAAAGAAAGAAATAGCTTTTAAACTATTTAAATAACTTTAAAATATCATTTCTATTAATAGTTATTCCAGAACAAGAAAAAATAAGTCAAAATTACTATTGAACTATTTAAAATTGAACAAGTTGTCTTAATTCTTCAATTTATTTTTTGAGGGGTGAGAACGGAGGAGGGAAAGGGAGAATTGAATTTGTGAGAAATGTAATAATAACATAAAAAAAGTAGTATAAAGACTTTTTATTTTAACAAATATAAAGATGTTATATAATTTTTTCTTGCTCTTTACCCATTAGTCATTTTCTTACCTATTAGGTACTATAGTTTGGTTGTGGGTCTAATATCTCCTTTAATTTCATTGTAATTAAGTACTTCATTTTTTACTATATTAATTTTAACTGTGAGTGATTATTTTATGTAGAATTTGAATGAGGTCATCATGAATGTGAACCTGATTAATAATTATATATATGACAACCTTGATGAATACGTAAATCAGCCTACCGTAAAAAAATACCAAGGAAAAGTTTACTCTTTATCAAAAATATTGATCCTACGAAATATATGTTTTAGGGTCTAGGCCAAAAATAAAGTGTATCGTGCAAAGATGATGGAAAGTACTTAACTAATAATAATATATGCCTAGACTAATGTTTTAGTCTTTGTTAAGCAACGAAGATCAACTTAAATTGTTTCACCTATCATGTAAACTAATGTATCACATCTTACTCGGATTAAAGTTTTTGATGAACTTCTATATTTTGTTTCGGCTACATTTGAATTTTCTTGGACTTTAGCAAAATGAATGATAAATATTTATGAGATTAATGTGAAACACTCAAACCTTCACTACACCATAATAGAGATAGTTAAGGTCACGAACACAGGAGGACATAATTACACGATACATAAATAATTCATAACGTTCTATAAAATTGATCAATTCTATATGCATACTAGGGCGATTATAATCTACAGGTTTAGCAACATAATATAAATATAAGCAAGATAATGAAATTTCAAAGGTGCACTAAAAATAAGGCAAACATTGCAATTTCCTATCTGTAAGTAATATTTTACACCATTAGCCTTAAGTTGCCAAGAAGATGTGATAACAATGTATCAAATATACTAATAAGTTGGAACGAAAGTAAATTATTTTGGGATCCGTATTCATTTTTTAGGATTACCAATTTGATTCCTTATTCATTCTTAGGGGCCTAATTTGACCCCTTACTCATTTATAGGGTCCAATCCGACCCCTTATAACAGATCTCTTTACTAATCTGAAGAATTCATTTATAAATTGTTTGGTTATAAATAAAATTCCTTGTATAAGTCGATTGGGCCCCTAAAAATTAAAAAAAAATTAAGATTATTAGAGTATGAGGCTTATCAATTCAAATATCCAACCACCATTGAAGTACTACTCATGGGCAATCAGTCCATCTCATTCGAAAATCATTAGGGAACATAATTTACTGAATCATTAGCGGTAAATTATCTTTTCAATTCGACAATAAGCTTGACAATACCAATACCAATCATGTCATAGCCTTTGTATTGAAAAAAAAAAGTGTGTGAAACAACTATAAAAAAATGTATGAACATTTAACATCAAATTAATTATCTTGATGATATGATTGCACTCCTTGTTGTTATAGTATATCAGCTAATCTAAATACATGTATTGTTCGTTTGTGGTTTCATTGCAATTTTCGCAATGAAGCTTCACAAAGTATACAATATCAATGAATGAAAAAGAAATAGAACTAAAGATGATTGTTGAAATTGATTTTTTTTATAAGTAACATGAAGAAATATGGCATAGTCACACTATCAATGCCATGTTTTGGATTGATTGATCTTCTCCGCGTTCTTTATTCGTGCTGAGATTTCTAACAAAAAAGCTAACTTCTTATGTTACACAGAAGATAACATGTGCTCTTGCACAAAAGCTATATATATATATATATATATATATATATATAT
>JAJOOR010012025.1:0-51843 GCA_036250505.1 Solanum acaule
AATTATTATTATTATTATTATTAATTAAAAATTTGCCTTTTATATTTAAATTTTATTTCAAAAGAGGAAATTTTGAAATCCAAATTAAAAAAAAACAACCAATTTTTAAATTTAGGAAAAAAAGAAACATATACTTATTTAGTCCATCACTCATTTTTTGTTTATTTTTAGTTAATTTAAGATTTATATTCAAACGATTTTGAATTATTTAGAAACATATAATTATTTAGTAGCTAGGTTACTTTTTTTATTTCGTTTTGGTTAATTTAAGTTACAGATTTAAAAGATTTTTAAATTAGTTTTTTAGTTTTATAATATTTGAATTTTTGTGGTGCTGACATGTGATACTTTTTACCTCTCCTATTATATATAGATAGATGCTATATAATTACTAGTGATATTTATGTTATTTTGCATCTATAAATTTTTCCTAGATTTAAATACTAAGAGTGATAAAATAAGTTTTTTAAAAATAGATTTTAATATTAAATGTAAAAGTCAATAATTAGTGTAATAATATGATAGTTGAAGCAAATGTTATAATATATTTTTAACATTTGTATTAAATATCATTGTTTTAACAATATTTATGTCAAATATCATTTTTATGACACAGTGTGCCGAATGTTATTGTTTTTATGATATTTATCTCAAATGTTACTAAATAAATATCGTTGTATCTCTACTTTTTTTTTTATAATGACAGGTTCAAGTCAGTGGCTAATTCTCATTAAATAATTAAGAGATCCAATTGTTGGTCATTACAAATACAAAAGATAGAATTTTAAATTTAGAAGAAACGATATGTTCGGATCTAAAATGTCAATTCCAATAAATAATGAAATAAAAAAAAAAATTCAAAAAATATATACTTAGACTAATAAATATATTGTTTGATAAAAGAGATACAATACATAAAGCATATAATAGTTATATGATCTCATATTATGTAATTTTATAACAAAGATTATTTCTTTAATTTACTTTTTACACTTATTTTATGAATTTATCTTCAATTTAAATATTATTTTGATGAGTATTTTATTTTATGATATACCATGTAAAAATTATTTATGAAAGCAAGTATATTTATCAAAGTGTATGGAAATCTCTCAAAAACACTTATACATACATAATTCTATAAATATTCATCTTACTACACAAATTTGTTACAACTTATTTACTGTGATTATATTAGTACTAATATTATATAATAACTTTAATTGTCTGGAAAAAATATTTAATATGACTAAAAGTTTATTATTTCTATAAAAAAATTAATTCGTGATTAAAAAATGATTAGCTATGAATTTTATTTCAACAATAAATCTATGACTATATCATTTCATCATGTCAAATAATTACAGTTATTAGGCAACTATTATAACATTTTTTTATAAGTTGAAGTAAAAATATTTATTCAACCATAATATTTTATTTAAAATAATTTATAGTAGCTAAAAGTTTACTATTGCTATAATAAATTTTAACTCATGGCATAAATTAGTAATTAGTTACAAAATTTACTATATAATTTTTTGCTGTATAATTTATCTATTGCCTACTTTTTTAAAAACTTAAAGCAATATATATATATTTAGTTACAATAGTTTGTTTCAAATAATTTATAATGGCTCAAATATTACTATTGCTACAGTAAATTTCAACACATGACTTAAAGTTAATAATTAGCTACACAATCTTTTTATAGCAAAAAATATGTGGCTATATCATTTAATTATTGCCACATCTTTTTATTACTTGAAGCAAAAAAAAAAAATTTAGCTACAACATTGTTTCAAATAAGTTAATCATGGCTTAAAGGTTACTATTGCTATAATAAATTTTAACCCGCGGCAAAATTTAATAATCAGCTACAAAATTTTACTATAGAAAAGATCTATGGCTATATCATTTAACGATTGTCACAATTCTTTATAACTTGAAGCAAAATATTTTATTTTGCTACAATATTTTGTTTCAAATAATTTATTGTGGCTAAAAGGTTACTATTGCTACAATAACTTTTATTGCGTGGCAAAAACATATGATCAGCTATAAACTTTTACCGTAGCAATAAAATGGTAGTCATTTAGGTGATTATTGCCACAATTATTAATAATTATAGCTAAAATGAAGAATTAGCTTCGTCAATTTGATTTTTATGGCTGAGAAATTTTACGAATTTATAGCTAGCTATGAAATTCGAAATTTTGTGGCTATTACTAAGTAACAATTATGATTTTTGAATTCATAGCTTAAATTTTTTAGCTATAGATACATTTTGTTGTAGTGTTGGATCAAGACCTTGCTTGGCTTTCACATCCGCAACAAAAGACAATTCTAAACTATTGTGGACCATAACACCACCCTTAGTGGAGTCCACTAATTGAACACCCAACTAGGTCAATCTATGAACATCTCGAACCAACTCCTTCTTATCTTCTTTAATATGAGCAATACTACCCATAGATAACTGACTAAGATCGTACGCCACCACATTCGCTTTACCGGGGTGATAAAGAACACTCATATCATAATATTTCAATAACTCAAACCACCTTCTTTGGCGAAGATTAAGATCTTTCTGATTAAACACATTCTAAACTCTTATGGTCGGTGAAAACATCTACATGAACACCATACAAATAGTGCCTCCAAATCTTTAAGGCGAAAACAACCGCCGCTTGTTCAAGGTCATGGGTAGGATAATTCTTTTCATGAACCTTAAGTTGCCTTGAAGCATAGGCAATAACCTTCCCATTTTGCATAAGTACACATCCTAACCCTATTCTCAAGGCATCACAATAAACAACAAAACCATTAGTCCTTTCGGGTGAGCGGAAGTCAATCTATCCTTTAATTCTTGAAAACTCTTCTCACATGCTTCGGACCATATGAACTTAGCCTTCTTTTGAGTCAGTGTTGTCAATGGAGAGGCAATCGAAGAAAACCCCTTAAAAAACCTTCTGTAGTAACCAGCTAAACCCAAGAAACTTCTAATATTCGAATGGGATAGAGGTCTAGGCAAACTCTTGACCACATCCGTCTACTTAAGATCTACCTCAATACCCTTACTTGAAATAATACGACCAAGAAAAGCTACTGACCTTAGCCAAAACTCACATTTGCTAAACTTTGCAAAGAGTTGTTAGTCCTTGAGAATTTACAACACAATCCTCAAATGATTGATGTGTTCATCCTCACTTCTCAAATAAATCAATATATCATCAATGAACACAATCACGAACATGTCAAGATGTTGTCTACACACCATATACATCAAATCCATAAAAGCGCCTGGAGCATTTGTCAAACCAAAAGACATCACCAAAAACTCAAAATGACCATATTGGGTTCTAAAAGCCATTTTCGGAACATCATTTTTCTTCACCCTCAATTGGTGATAACCCGACCACATGTCAATCTTAGAGAAGTAACTCCTTGAAGTTGGTCAAACAAATCATCTATCCTTGGGAGAGGATACTTAATCTTAATGGTAACCTTGTTCAACTGTCGATAGTCTATACACATACGAAGAGAACCATCCTTCTTTCTAACAAACAAGACCGAAGCACCCCATGGAGAGATACTCGATCGGATGAAACCCTTATCCAACAAATCTTTCAATTGTTTTTCAACTCCTTTAGTTCTGTCGAAGCCATTCGGTAAGGAGGAATATAAATAGGTTGCGTATTTGGGAAAAGGTCAATACTGAAGTCTATTTCCCTTTTGGGAGGAATACCGAGTAAATCATCTGGGAATAATTCTGGAAACTCATTAACAACGGGACCGACTCAAGAGTAGGGGTTTTAGAATCCACATCTCTCACCCTAACTGGATGGTATATGCAACCCTTAGCAATCATCTTTCTAGCTTTAAGACAAGAGACAAACTTACCCTTAGGCATATAATTTCCCCCTTTCCACTCTAGGACATGCTCATTTGGGAACTGAAACTTGACTAGATGAGTTCTACAATCAATAGAAGCATAACAAGAATGCAACCAATCCATACCAAAGATAACATCAACATCAAGGATATCAAGCACTACCAATTCAACAAAAGTAACTCTATGGGACAAGGAGACGGGACACTTTCTGTAGACCCTCTTAGCCACAATAGAATCACTAACAGCAGTAGAGACAGAAGAAAGATCTAACAATACATCTGGAAGAATATCAAACCTCATAGCCACATATGGCGTCACAAAAGACAAGGTAGCATCAAGATCAAGTAAAGAATAAACATCAAGTTGGAAGACTTTGAACATACCGGTAACCACATCGGGAGAACCCTCTTGCTCACCACGAGTCATAAGTGCATATAATCGATTTTGCTTAGGAGCATTGGAATTTTAACCACTAGGAGGAGCTTGCTTGCCCTCTCTTCCTTTAATCATAAGTATTAGGAAATCCCTCATCTTATGACTACTTTTACCACAACCAAAACAACCATCCGTACCGGCTAGGCACTTACCCTCGTGCTTCTTTCTACACATAGCACAAGTAGAAATAGCCAATGAAGATCCACTACCATTCCCTCGTTGAGGCTTAGGGTTAGAGACCCTTTCTTTATTGAACCTAGGAGGAGCATTGGAGGAAAGGAAAACCTTTGTCGAAATGTAGTACGACCATGTCCATTGGACCTTGCATGAGAGAAATTACCATCACCATTTTTAGCCTTCTTTGTCTCCCTAGACTTTTCCTTAGGTTTCTCCTCTTCGATCTGTTGAGCATGAACCATGAGACGAGAAATGTCCATGTCATTAACAAGCATGGCGGTATGACATTTTTTAACCACCATTTCGGACACATCGGAAACGAATTTACTCATCCTTGCCCTAGGATTGACAACCATTGTAGGAGAATATTTTGACTGTGTGAACTTCAAAGCATATTACTTCACACTCATACTTCCTTGATGACGATTGATGAACTCAAGCACCTTTGCCTCCCTCATCTCAAGGGGAAAGAACCTATCAAGGAAAGTAACTTTAAACGTCTCCCGATCGAGAGGACCCGCATCTTCTGGTCTCCCTTCTTTCCATTGATTGTACCATATTTGAGCAACACCCTTAAGTTGATAGGCGACCAACTCCGCCTTTTCCACTGGTGTCACTCCCATGATCATCAACACCTTGTAAATCTCATCAATGAACTCTTGAGGATCTTCCTCAACCTTAGACCCATGAAATTCCGGAGGATTCATCCAATTGAAGTCCCTCACTCTAGATGTCGTCGTACCCACATTAGGGTTCACGAGAATCACAATATCCCTATTGGCTTGGGACAACACTTGAAAAGTAACCCTAAACTCCGTATTAGTCACTTGCTCAGCCAAAGGGTCGACCAAAGCTTGAGGATCTTGAGGATGAGCTTCTTGTTCCACATTCTCCCTCACATTCCTTCTAGCATAAGCTCTTCAAGTAGCCATATCCTGTAGAGCATTGTATAAGGATAAGGAGAGAGACTTTATAGAGTTAAACTCTATCGCACAACTTTAGAGTAATGAAGAAGTGGAGTTTCCTAAACATCTTGTTGCCTCTCATTCATAAATGTGTCGCGCTTCACACTCATGAATTGGCCCCTACTTGACGTGGCTTATGAGACATCCTAGGACATTTCTAAACCTTCTGCTCTGATTATAGATTTTTTCACGACCCAAGGTACCCCCTAGGCGTAACATGGCGTATAGGACCCCGAGAGGCCCCATACAAGCCACTTAGCATTCATAACATAAGACATAAAATGAATAAGATATAAAGAAGAACATTTCAAGTCCCAAAAAGTTTTATAAAAGTAAAGCAAAAATCTAGTACATAAGAATGAAATTGGCCTAGCCATACATCATGTCCAAAACTGAAAGTAAGAAAGAAAACATGAAACCATGAAAATCCATCCTCGAAGCATGAAGACTCACCAAAGCTCGAACTCTCTCAAATCAACCTCTAACCACGAAACTAAAAACCCTGACTGACGGACCCTATATTTAGGGAAATGTAGGCAAGAGTATGCGTTAGTATAAAATATGTACCAAGTATGATAGCCATGCATAAAAACATTTAACTCATGCTAAAAGGGGACATTTCCATGACATGCAATGACCAAGCTAAAACATGATATAAAACGGGTTAGAAGACAAGGTAAGGACCATGAACTTCTAGCTATTGTGGATCCACTAGCTAATATCTATCTAGACAATCATCCTGTGGGGGCACATAGGTAAGCGATAAGGAGATTGCTTGTAGAAACCCGTCCTCTACTAACAAAAAAGTTTTCATCTCAATATCCTCCCGGTGCTAAGCATAAATTCCACGGAATAGTCATTTTCCTTACTTGTTCTTATTATCCATGGAAAGGCACGTCATCTTGCCAATCCAAGCTAGGTCATAAGGCATCCATGGAAAGGTATCATTCAATAACCAATCCAAGCTAGGTTTCATTCATATAACTCCTTATTTTTTGATTCATTTTGGTGAGAAGACATTTCAACCTTAGAATCCTTACTATGTGAGAAAACCTTTCACAATCATACTTTCATGTGTATATGAGAAATACTTTCAACAAAAAAGCAACAACAACATCAAAATTGATACTTCACTCTCAAAGCATCCTTAAAACATTTACATAAATTTCTTAAGTACATGCTTAATTTCATAAACTCTTCATTCATAATCCGAAGCCCAGATCATATCATCATAATCTGGAAAACATGGGAATTACATGGTTTCATGGGGAATCATCATAAATCATGAGATTAATTCAATTCATGCATAAAAGATCATAGGTCAATCAATTAAATTAATTATCAAGAGAACCCATAACATAGAAGAAAAACCCTAACTCAATTGGGGATTTCTATCTTTGAAAATAGGAGAATTTGGAAATTCCATGAATGGAAGGAATCTATGGATAAAAACTATCATACCTCAATACCAAACACTTTCCTTCAATGGTGGAATTGGAGACTTTCCTTGAAATCCTAGGTTGAACCCTTCTTCTTCAAGTTTCTAGAGAGAGAAATATTTTGGACAGGAAGAACTTGATCTTCTTTGGTAAATTTAAGAGAATGACTTGAATGGGTAAGTTTTGGGGTTAAAATCACTTATATAGGGGTCCTAAGTATGCATAAAATGACATAGTATCATAATAAAATAATTACGAAAAGACCCAACTGACCCTGTCTTACATCTGACGCGAACCTCCAGATGGAGGCCCACACGAGCCGTCAAGGACATCACGGCTGTAGTGGCACCCGTGGTCCTTGACTAGTGGCTTTGGGGATTCTGCCTCCCCTTCATGGCCACCATCACAACCCATCTGGCTCTTCATGAGCTGTTTGGATTGTCGTGAGAGGAGACTGCCTTAGGGAGGACACTGTCCACTCCTTCATGGGCACCGCCATAAGCCGTTGTGTCCTTCACGGCCCGTGAGGTGCTCCGTGAAGGTGCTTTGGCTCAGTGGAGGGATGGTGACCTCCCACTTGACTCTCTTTCTAGACTCCTTGATTTTAGGGTGTTATAGGGCGTATCAAATTTTGGCGCCGTTGCTGGGCAATAAGACTTTTAGATTAGACTTATTTTGTTATCGAACTTTAGTCACATATTTCTTGATTTACGTTTTTTTCTACAGGTCTTATTTCCAGTGTATGCCAAGTACATGGAGTCAAGGCAACTCCATGACTCCTTATGATCCTAAATTAAGATGAACTCTGAGAATAATGGTTGGAAGAGGTCTAAATATTGAGGTACAAAATGATTCAATCGGAGCGGGTCAAGAGGATGTGTCTGGAGTGCAACCATCTGGAGCTGTGGAAGTGCCTAGATATGTTCAAGGAAACCCTCGAGTTGAGAATGATGAAGGAGTGCAAAATCAGCCAACACCGGATGTGTATGAAAACTACAGGGTTGATTATAATGTTGTGGGATCGACTGGTGCTATAGTTGTTCCTCTACCTCCTCGACATACTTTTGTGGTGACCAGCAGCCTGATGTAATGCTTACATCTAGAGGGTTGTTTGTTGGGTTACCTTCGGAGGATCCATATGCTCAGATGGACAAAGTGAAGAGTGTCTATAGGAGTAGTGTGGGATGACCAGATTTAGACATGGATGCGATCGACTTAAGAGTGTTTCCAGTTTTGTTGACATGTGATGCTACTGTATGGTTGCATGAGTTTCCATATAACTCAATCACGACATGGGATGGGTTACACAAGGTATTCATGGAGAAGTATTTCCTGTTGTCCAAGAAGTTGAATCTCAAGGATTAACTCAATAACTTTGTAGTTGAAACACCCCGGAAACTAGTAGGTGAAACTAGTTCCTTACGTGAGAGTTTTTGAGTTTGAGGTGTGGGTTAGAATTGTAAAATGGCTTCCCATACTTAGAATGAATGTTATAGGGCTAGGCTAGATTATAGATGCAATAGCTTTCTCTCAAACAACTATTACGATTCAAGCGAGTTCTCTCAAACCTCAACAAACTTAACACTATAAACAACCCAAAACCTTAATTTATCTACTCTCTCGAGCTAGATAGGTAGAATCGAATTAAGATTCACTCTATCGAGTTGAACCCACAATAACACAATCACTACAATCATCAATCAATAACCTTAGTTCTAGAACCTCTCTCTCGAGCAAGCCCAGAACACTAAGCTAAAATTTCATTTGCAACTACAATTTATGAGTTAATACAGAGCTATCAATAAAACCCACTTCAAAACAACAATTAAATTATTAAACAACAATAATCATAAGCTAATTAAAGCAAATAATCACATGATCACACCCCAAGAATTAGGGTTTTAGCTACACATCATAAAAAGGAAGAAATCAATACCAATTACGTTCTCCATAATCTGGATATTGCAATCCAACTCTTTACAATGATTCAAAATGCTTAATATCAAAAACCCAACTCAAAATCTACTAGAAAACTCCTTCAACTCCGTAAAACAAAGTCTCAAGCAAAAAACTCTAAGTTCTACAGTGGAGAAATTACTCAGGAAATGATTGGATAGAAACTTGACTCCTTTTCTGCTTTTTGAAATTCAATTTATACTTCCTCAAATTTTGGCCTTCAGGATCACTAGGCTAGGTTAGTCGAGCATCGCCGACCCACTCGTTGATGCGCCAATGGTTCCATTCCATTGCCGGTTTGCCTTGGCTCTTTTACCACAGGGTTGTGTTACTTTAGACGATCCAAGTTTGTGACGCCGATCCATTTGGCAGTTCACCAAAGGTCCAAATACATAGTCAAATTGGCTTCTCCCCAAGGCTGGTAGTCAGGAACTTTAGGCGAGCTGAAGTGCCACTCGGCGAGTCACCGAGTGACTTTGGCGATTCTCAACCTTTGCTTTTTTTTCCTTTTTCATCTCTTTCGCTCCTTTTTGCCCGGTAATGTCCTTCCCTTGCTCATTTGCCTTCATTACTGCAATTCAACACTTTAACATCAGTATAGAGCATACATTAGGCATCGAGGATAATAAACTATGAAAACAAAGCCCAAGATGAGTCGAAATCTAAGACTCATCAGTGGGCAGTCTTTTCTAGATTCTGGAACTACACTATTCGGTAAGTGTCACGATCTCATATTCCATAAACCTCCTTTTGTTCGCCACAATCTCTTTCACAGATATGGAGCATTTTGGAATTCCCTGCAACACATCAACAAACAACAAATTAATGTGAACTTGCTCAAGTAAAGTAAGAAACTTAACGAATAATTCGTCCTCTTTTTGCTTCCTGAACTTCTGTGGTAAAGGGGGAGGTGGCTTGACTATATGCTATCTTCATGATACTTTTGTTCTATCTCTAAACTAGTCTCTTTCTCTCTTACTATCTCTGGAACTCTTTCTTTGGGCCACCTCTTCCAACTGGAACCCACTTCTAGACCCATATTATTTACTTTTTTGGGTTCTAATTAGTGTCACCCGAAAGGCCTCCTTGTGGACGTAAGTTTATTGCACTAGTTTGCTACCCATCATGCTTATTTGTTGCTTGATTTGCCATAAAGTTATTGTGACAACTTTCCTCTATCTTATCCATTTTTCCATCATTTTCTTGTACATATTTTTAATTATCATGTTCACTTGTGAGGTATTTTTTTTATTCCCTTGACCCTGTTTTTGGTACTGTTGCCCATTATTTGGAGGAAGAAATTGGCACTGATTTTGGTTCTGGTTAACCCCATATGAGAAGTTTGAGTGATTCTTCCAACTTGGATTATTGGTGTCGCCATAATTTTAAGCTCCTCCACCTCTATGTGCATTCCTCATGACATAGTTCATAGAATCTGGACTAGACCCACAATACTAAGTCAGATGCTTGCCACTATCAAAAACTTTGCACAACCCTTGGGGTTGTCGTACCACATTGACTTTAGCAGCTTGTTATTGCCCTAGGGACATCTTGTAGAATTGCAATGTCATCATATATTGCATGTCGGCATGATATCACTACAACAAATGTCACGACCAAGGGGTACCCCCTAGATATAACAAGGCGTAGAAGACCTCGAGAGGCCTCATACAGGCCCCTTAGCATATCATAACATAAGATAATAGAAAATGGTGCGAAAATTTAAAACATTTTCATTAGCATCAAAGTTTCATAAAACAAAGCGGAAGTATTTAACATTTGTCTCAAACCATCTAATACTTGAAAGTCTTAGGGACACAACCCATACAATAGTTCTAACACATAAAATGAAAGACATAAAGGAAAGCTGATAGAATCCTCGAATGCTATGAGGACTCACAAAATCTTCACTCCTTGCTCTACTATGAACCTAGCCACAGGGATCAAAGTCAATATCTCTTGACCCTACATTTGATAAGAATGTAGGCAAGAGTATGTGTTAGTACAAGAATGTACTAAATATGATGGCTAGCATAAATCACAAACATAAGGATAATATAAGTATTAGTCAACATAAGACATATACCATGATCATAAGAGCTAATAACATAAGTCATATGCATATTCAATGGACATAAAGTATCATATCATAAGAGGAACACTTCTCAAGTAACCTCAACTTGTTCTTACTCAATGCATAGGTCATCACCGTTGGTCATACATATCAAGGAAGGCAACGGAAGCAGCAATCCAAGCTAATCTAACATCATAACAATTACTCTCATATCAAAACATACTTACAATACTTCCTTGAAGTAATCTTATTTCATCATAACTAGAATACTTTGATTTAGGGATTAATCCCTCATATTCATACTATTCATGGATAGTACTTCTTTACTAGTCAAAGACACATCATCACTCATGAATGGTTACGATTTACCAACTCAAGGCTACCAAGCAAAAACACCTCATCATGCTAGACCAAACTATCATGGAAAGCATCCTCTCATGCAAGACCAAGCTACTCAAGGAAGGGTACTATTTCTCAATCCAAGCTACCAATGATATGGTGTGGCCTACCAAGTCAAGCTATTCATGAAGGGATTTCATATCACTACTTCAAGCTATTATAGTTCGTACATTCTTTGATTCATTTTAGGTGAGAAAGCCTTTCAACCTAGAATCATTCTATTTGAGAATACCTTTTACATTATTCATTCATACATACATAAAGTAGATCATGTGGGTATATCCTTCCACAACAACTCTATCTACCATTCAACTATCATCATATAGCTATTCTCTCAAAGCCTTACTATACATAATTCAACATATAAGCTTTATTCTCAAAGCCCTAATAAACATACTTCATCATGCAAGCTTTACTCTAAAAGCCCTAATCATCATAACTTATCATACATGCCTTGATCTCAGGACAACTCTATCTGCATAGCCTACAAGTCATAATTCATCATATATATTTGATTTCAGTCAATTCATGTATGCATGCTTACTCTCAAGTAATTCATATCTATATACTCTGATATCAATCCTAGAAGATTACATCTAAATCCTCATTTTCCCCTTTGATGGCATAATACGTAGATATATCAAATTCGTCTTAGAATCATAGGTTAGGCATGGATACATGTACAACCATACTAAAAACATGCAATTCTATCATAAACAATCATAAGCAACCATAATCCACTCAATTGGATCATAACCCATAACATTAGAAGAAACCATCATTTGACTTAGGGAATTCTTCTTCTAAATTGGGGAAATCATGGGGCTCCATGGATGAATAAATCATCAAACCTTTATTACAAAGCCCATAAAGCTTGTAAGATTGGAGAATTGACTTGGCCTATCTTTAACCTTCTTCTTCTTCTTTAACTTTCTAGAGAGAGAATATTTGGGAGAAGAACCCAATTCTTTTGGTGAGTTTAAGAGAATGACTTAATTTAGGGGTCTAAATTACTTATATAGGTTGTCTAGTTTAGGGTAAAATGACACCATTTTATTCTAATTAAATCTAGAAAGTCCCATTGTGCCCCTAAAAATAATCGTAAAGGCTGACCCACGAGACCACGTTGATGGGTTATGGATGGACCTACAATCCGTCCTAGTCAAATGTGGTGTGAGTTCAAAGACTCGGTTGGCCACCTATGACACCTATAACAATGGGCCGTGAACCCATCCACGGGGCATGGTTCAAGGCATGGTTACTGCCTTGGGCAGTGTTCTGGGTGCTTATCCACGAGGCCACCTACGGGGCATGGACTCACCCACGAGCCGTGGTTTGTCCCTAGGAAGTTGCATTTTGTAGTTCTAACATGATATGCCCTCTAACTCAAATTTGGGGTGTTACAATATATCCCCCTTGGGAACATTCGTCCTAGAATGACATTCTACGCACTTCATAAAGGAGACAATTCAAGACTAGCAACCCATCAGGCATGCAACACATCCAAATCCCACAACCAAGGAGGAATCATCAACTCCAAGCTAAACATGCTCAATGTATCATATGGAAGGTTGGAACTACATCAAATAACCCAAAATGCATGAAATCTTAACATTTCTCATGTTCAAAAAGGAACTATCATCTCTAAGCTAAAAGCGTGCTCAACGCAATCTCATGGAGCCTATAGGCAATCTATACTCATAACATTAATCCAAGGAGGAATCTCTCAACTCCAATCTAAGGCATGTTTCACAACTCATCTCATGAAGTCTATAGGCAACTTATACTTAATGCATTACAACATGAGGAAAATCAATCATGCAAACTCATTTTTTTTCAAAACACAAGTTTTTCATGAACATGAACAACATAAGGAAATCATGAAAACATCTAACACACACATGACTACACACAAAGAACAAACCAAGAGGAACTCATCATCTCAAGCTAAAGGAGGAGTAGGAGGAAAAAGATGAGGATATTGGGACACCTTATTGGCCTCGGCCTCCAAAGTAGCACCCTTAACTAAAATCCTCACTAAAAGAACCCTCATTAACATTCTCACGGAAGCAACTCCTTTGTTCTTATTTCTTAACATGTCAGTCTAAGATCTCATATGGGTCTACAAAATGGGGACCAAACTTCTCAACTCCTTACACCTTTAAAAGGTGAGAATTTCAATTAAGCGCAAATCATGAACATTAGGAACACTCAACGACCTTGCTATCTAAGCACACCATCTCCCCCTTGGGAGAAAGCCTAAACGAACTTTCTAAGCACCGCTTCTTTTACTTCTAAGGTCGGATCAAGTTATCACTAAGCTTCCACATTCATCACACAAGACGATTCTAAAACAAACAACATACCAAAAATTCATTATGACCATATCGGGTTCTACTATCAATAAAACATAACAATAATGCAACCAATACATACTAAAGACAACATCAAAGTCTAGCATATCAAGTGCTATCAAGTCACAAAAGACAAGGCAACACAAGAATCTAATAAAGCATAAAACACATACCGGTAGTCACATCTGGAGGATACTCTTGTTCACCTCTAGCTTGGAGAGCATAAAACCTATTCTGCTTTGGAGCATTCGCATCCGAACCACTAGGAGGAACTTGCTTACCCTATCTTCCCTTAGCATTCATGTTTGGACAATTTCTTATTTTGTGACCACTTTCACCACAACTAAAGAAACCCTTCATGCCGGCTAAACACCTACCCGCCTGTCTCTTTCCACATCTAGCACAAGTAGGCCATAGGGATTCACTACTAATTCCTTGTAGTTTAGGGTTAGACACCCTATCTTCACTATACTTAGGAGCATTAGAGGAATCTTGCTTGGAAAACCTTTGTCGATACTTAGGACGACCATGTCCATCGGACCTTACATGAGATGAATTATCATCATCATTTTTAGTCCTCTTTTTCTCCCTAGCTCTCCCTTTTAGTTTCTCCTCTTCGATCTGTTGAGCATGGGTCAAAAGACGTGCAATATCCATGTCACCAATGAGCATGGTGGTTCGACATTCTTTCACTACTAAATCAGACACTCCTAACACAAACTTACTCATTTTTGACCGAGAGTCGGCCACTAAAGATGGAGCACATTTTGAAAATTGAGTAAACCTCAACGTATATTCCTTAATATTCATATTACCTTGCCTAAGGTTAATAAACTCAAGAACCAAAGCCTCTCTCCTCTCAAGAGGGAAGAACCTATCAAGAAAATCAGTTCTGAACCTTTCCCATTTTATGGGACCCATTCCTACCAATCTTGCTTCTTTCCATTGGTTAAACTAAACTTGTGCAACCCCCTTGAGTTGGTAAGCGGCCAATTCCACCTTTTTCGCCGAAGTAACTCCCATAATGTCTAACACCTTATGGACCTCATTTATGAACTCTTGAGGATCTTCCTTAAACTTTGAACCATGAAATTCCAGAGGGTTCATCCTCATAAACTCCCTCACTCTTGAAGCCGCCGTAGCCACATTTGGGTTCATGAGAGCTACCACCTCTCTATTGGCTTGGGTCGTCATGGCTTGAGCCAACACTTGAAAAGCGGACCTAAACTCTACATTAGTCAAATCCTCAGCCAAAGTATCAATCGAAGCTTGTGGAGGAACTTGGGGAGGAACTTCTTGATCCATATTGTCTTCCTTGATCCTTCTAGCATTAGCCCTTATAGTATACATATCTGGTAGACCATCAGGTAAGGACTAGGAGAAAGACCTTATGGAGTTAAACTCTATGACACAACTAGAGTTATGAAGAAGTGAAGTTTACTAAGAATCTCATAGTCTCTCATTCATAAATGTGGCGTGCTTCACACTCATGAGCAAGACTCTACTTGATGTGGTTTTGAGACATCCTAGAACCATTCGAAACCTTGTACTTTAATTACCAAGTTTGTCACGACCCAGGGGTACCCCTTAGATGTAACAAGGTGTACAAGACCCCAAGAGGCCTCATATAAGCCCCTTAGCATATCATAACATAAGATAATATAAAATGGTGTGGAAATTTTAAAAAATTTCAATAACAACAAAGTTTCATAAAATTAAGTAGAAGTCTTTAACACTTGTCTCAAACCATCTAATACTTGAAAGTCTTAGGGACACAACCCATACAATAGTTCTAACACATAAAATGAAAGACATAAAGAAAAGGTGATCGAATCCTCGAATGACATGAGGACTCATCAAATCTTCACTCCTTCCTCTACTATGAACCTAGCCACGGGGATGGAAGTCAATATCGTCAGACCCTACATTTGATAAGAAAGTCGGCAAGAGTATGCTTATGTACAAAATTGTACCAAAAATGATGGTTTGCATAAATCATAAGCATATTTAATGCACATAAATAATCATATCATAAGAGGAACAATTCTCAAATAACCTCAACTTGTTCTTACTCAATGCATAGGTTATCCACCTCTAGTCATACATATCAAGGAAAGCAACCCAAGCAACAATACAAGCTAATCTAACATCATAACAAGTAATCTCATATCAAAACATACTTACCATACTTCCTTGAAGTAATTTTGTTTCATCATAACTATGCTACTTTCATTTAGGGATTAATCCCTCATATTCATACTATTCATGGATAGTACTTCTTTACTAGTCCAAGACACATCATTACTCATGAATGGTTACGATTTACCAACTCAAGGCTACTAAGGAAAAGCACCTCATCATGCTAGACCAAGCTATCAAGGAAATCATCCTCTCATGCAAGTCCAAGCTACTCAAGGAAGGGTACTATTTCTCAAGCCAAGCTACCAATGATATGGTGCGGCCTCACCAAGTCAAGCTATCATGCAAAGCACTCTATTGTGCTTAGTTCAAGTTAACCATTGGAAGGGTACTATTGCTAAATCCAAGGCTATCCATGAGTTCTACTATCTGAAGCTACCATGCTAAGTATTGTCTTACTAAGTCAAGCTATTCATGAAGGGATTTCATAGTACTACTTCAAGTTATTATAGTTCATACATGCTTTGATTCATCTTAGGTGAGCAAGCCTTTCAACCTAGAATTATTCCATGTGAGAAAACCTTTCACATTATTCATTCATACATACATAGAGTAGATCATGTGGGTAAATCCTTCAACAAAAACTCTATCTACAATTCAAGTATCATCATATAGCTATTCTCTTAAAGCCTTACTAGACATAATTCAACATATAAGATTTACTCTCAAAGCCCTACTAAACATACTTCATTATGCAAGCTTTAGTCTAAAAGCCCTAATCACCATAACTTATCATACATGCCTTAATCTAAAGACAATTTTATCCTTAAAGCCTACAAGTCATAATTCATCATATATACTTGATTTCAATCAATTCTTGTCCTCATGCTTACTCTCAATCAATTCATATCTATATACTCTAATCTCAAGCAATCTAAAATGTATTTCATCAATCCTAGAAGATTACATCTAAATCCTCAATTTCCCCTTTGATGGCATAAAGTTTATCTATATCAAATTCATCTTAGAATCATAGGTTAGGCATGGATACATGTACAATCATACTAAAAACGTGCAATTATATCATAAAAAATCATAAACAACCATAATCCACTCAAATGGATCATAACCCAAAACATTAGAAGAAACCCTAACTTGGCTTGGCAAATTCTTCTTCTAAATTGGGGAAATCATGGGGCTCCATGAATGAATAAACCATCATACCTTGATTACAAAACCCACAATGATTGGAAGATTGGAGAGTTGACTTGACCTAGCTTGACCCTCTTCTTTTTCTTCAACTTTTAAGAGAGAATCTTTGGGAGAGGAACCCAATTATGTTGGTGAGTTTGAGAGAATGACTTGAATGACTTAATTTTGGGGTCTAAAGTACTTATTTAGGTGGTCTAGGCTATGGTAAAATGACAACACTTAATTCTAATTAAATCCGAAAAGTCCCATTTTGCCCCTAAAAATAACTATCCAGGCTGACCCACGAGACCACGTTGACGGGCCGTGGATGAACCTATGGTCCGTCCTGGTCAAACGTGGTCTGAGTTCAGAGACTCTGTTCGCCATCTACAACACCTCTAACCACGGGCCGTGGACCCAACTACGGGGTGTGGGTCCAGGCGTGGTTACTGCCTTAGGCATTGTTCTGGGTGCTTATCCATGAGGCCACCTATGGGGCGTGGACTCACCCACGAGCCGTGGTTGGTCCCTGGGAAGTGGCATCTTGTAGTTCTAACATGCTATGCCCTCTAACTCGAATTCAGGGTGTTACAACAAACTTGTCCTAGGGCAATACGTATTTATGACAACGCCTAAAAAGTGTTGTCACTAAAACCTATAGTAACGCTTTTGCAAGTGTGGCCTTTGTCAAGAGCTTTTGGCAACAAAATTTACGAAACACAGGTAAGGCATCATGTTTATGGACATAGACTACACTTTTATGTATTGCCTAATGTTAATAAAATTACCTACATGCAATCAAATTATTAGCAACACTGCAAAAGTGTTATTTGTTGGTATCTTCATAAGCAACACTATACAAATGTGGTCTAATATATTTTACGAAATTTCATGCAAAAAAATTTCACTCAAGATTTTTCCCTCTAAAAAGTTTCCAACATAAATATCTTCCCTCGAAAATATTGCTCTAATTTATTTTAGATACTGTGTGACTCTAGGGTTTTAAACCGGCCTCTTCCTCACCAAATTGACAATCAGAAGATCTTATTACATCAAAGGTAGAAGATTTTATTACTTCAACTAATCTCCAAAGATGTCAGTTACTTTGATCCGTTTCTCAAGAAAACAATTAAGGTTTCACATTCTCAATTTTATTTTAAACCAACATCAAGTTTGTTCGGTATTTGACTATGATCAGTAAAATTTCAATATTTAAATTTTTTCTTGTAAATATATTGTAAATGGATTTCTATGGGAAATTCTTATACTATAGCTTTTATGAATTTGGAACATGGTATAAACAGTTTATAGATTTTTTTAGTGTACCCGTGTTTGAACTTTGACTTGCTTTATGTGTATATATTAGTGATCCAAGTGTTTGAGAATTGTTTCAAATAATCAATTATTTTCATCATCTTCACCCTTATCTCCTCAAACATTGTGATGATTGTTTTATACCTTGCATACAGTAACCATGTATTAAAACTCTCTTCCATATTGTTATCCACAACATGAAATTTACTATGATCTTGCAAATATCTCTTGCACCATGTATCCAAGTTATACCATAAAAGATCATCCAAACAACCCCTCCCAATTTCTTTATGTTTTCAATATTGTTCTTAACTCAACTACAAATATGGATTCAGAAATACTCCAAAGCAATTTTCTTCTTTCTATTCCTTTTAGGTTATTACACCAATTTGCAAGAACATGTGTTGCACATTTTTTTGGGTTCAATTAGTCGGAATTCCTCTTGAACAACAATTTTCAGTCTTGAACAAAGCAACATAATAAACAAATAATAATTAAACTACAAAACACAAGAAAATTTAAAAGGACAATAAAACAGTAATTAAAGCCCCACCTTTTGCATATCTACAATTTTCAGGTGAGATTTTATGTCTTTTCTCATAATAAACTCTAGCTAATTTTTATATGTTTCGTTCATAGGTTCTTCATAAAAAATTATCATCTTTAAGAGATAGAAGAACTACTACATAATTAGTGTAATCAAATGTTTTTTTAATAATTGCATATATATAATATATAATGTAGCTAATATAGAAATAGCCGGCAAAAGAAGGATTTCTACTAAGAATCTGAGTTATTTAAAAATTGAATTTGTTACGTCGATAAACTATTCTTTTGCATAAATTTCTTTAAGCCAGATTCAAATATAAAATAAATAATGAAAAAACTACACATCCAAAATGAGCAATGGAGAATTGCTCATTCAAACTTTATGATAAATTTTTCAATAAACAATATCTTATCCTTAATCTTTGACTTTTGTGCTAATAACGTGAAACTAAAAGTAACAATATGAATTAAGAAAATAGACAAAGAAGAATTAAAAAGAATTAAAAAAAATTAAAGAAAAAAACTTTTTTCTATCTTCAAAGTGTATTCAAATGTGTATAATTAGTTAATAATTTTTTAATTAGTCAATTACCACCAATTGTGTTAATTTTAGGCTTCCACTTGGCAACCTCTCATGCTTTTGGCCTACTTTATTATAGAAGATTTTCATTTTTAGTAAATTCCTCATTTTACTTCGACGAATCTTTCTTTTTAATTCATTTTCTTGTCCCTCCTTAAATTCACCGGATTTACTGAAAGTGGGTACTACTTTCCTTTCTCTTCGTCGATTTTAGTAGAAATTGATTGTTTTATTCGTTCTCTCGATTGAGTAAAGGTACACCAGTAGTGGCAAGTAGTCGGCAGCAGCACACAACACCGACGACTCTTACTCATGTCGCAAAACATAATCGCAGCGAATGTGGTAGCTAAAATCAACTATCTTTGTGTTTAAATAATTCGAGATTTCGGCTTTTTTTTTCTGTTAGTTGGATGAGTTTGTAGAATCTAGGGCTTATTCATACTTTTTCAATCAAAAACTTAATTTGCATGACTTGTAGAAATTAGAGTTTATTCATTTACTTTTTCCATCAAAAACTTAATTTTTATGGCCTGTAGAAACTAGGGTTTATTCATTAACTTTTATCAGTCAAAAACTTAATTTTTATGGCTTTTAGAAACTAGGGTTATACATTTACTTTTTCAATCAAAAACTTAATTTTTATGGTTCTTTTGTTGTGTTTGGTGTGATATAGTTACGGTAGGAATTGGGAGAACGTTCAGCAAGAATGTCTACAGAAGTAAGTTCTTACAACCCAAAGTACACTATAAATGTGACATAACTAATAAGACACTGAAAGATCCTAGAGAATCCACTTGACATAAGCATGATGTAAATAAATACAATTTAAGAGATATAGTCAATATAAGTCTCAAATCATAAGGTGATATAAAACGAAATCAACAGAGTATATAAGAGATACACGGATTACTACTAAGTTTAACACAAGCATTTCTAACATCATAAGAGTGGCTGGGACATAACTCATATATCACATACAAGTTTGAAACTCAAAAGACAATAAAAGCAATAAAGTGTCTATGATTTTTAACTCGAACCATGAGGACTCACCAATCCAAGTGATCAAGCTGAGCAATCCCGATCTAAGCACGTCCGAGAGGAGGAGCGTTAGACCATATATTATAGGAACATATAGGCACAATTTTGCATTAGCACATTGAATCTACTAAGTATGATAAATCCATAAAAACATAGACATAAGCATGAAAATATGAGGAACTATAAACATGATATGCATGACAAACTAAAACACAGTAAAAGCCTTTGAAGAATCCATGAATCACAATCAACTTCAATACATTCTGAAATCCTTTTGAGAAGCTTTCATAAAACTTTGAAGAAAACATAGTTCATTTGTGAGATATTTAACGTTAACTAATAATAAGACCATGTGAACTATAATATAGAATCTGGCATGACTAGGGTTGGGCATAATTTGGTCGAAATAAAAAAAACTGACCGAACAGATTTCTTTTTTAATTTTGGTTTTGGTTTTTTGGTTAAATTGGTTGATTTTGGTTTTTAGTTTTAAAATCTCGGTAATTTGGTTCGGTTTTCGGTTTTTATGTGTTTTTTCGGTTAACTGAAAAACTAAATTTTATATAGTACTGAAATTATATATATATATTCTTATGCAAATTGCTTAACTGAAACGCCCAACCCAATAAAACCCATTACATATTTACATTATTATCAGTTATCCACCCATAGCCAAAGTCCCAAATCAAATATCAAACCCTAACACACCTTCATGCTTCTTAACTTATAAGAGGGTAGAACATTCACGACCCATCGACGGATTCTCACTGGCACGAGAAAGTTTCTTAGTCGTGATTCTCACTGGCACGAGCCATCATTCCTTGCGAATTGTGATTGTCTATCTGCTTCACGAATCACGAACACAACTCTGTCTGAAGAGTAAGTTTCTTGGTCGCGAATCGCGATTGTCCATTTTACTCCTCAGCTTCTTTTTCTTTATGTTTTAAAAAAAAGTGATTTGATTTGAAGTGAGGAGGGAAATATTTAGAAAACGAAGGGTTCACGATTCATCTATCATCACATACTAATTTATGAGAAAATCTGACTTCAACCGAAAATCCATTAATGACATTAAATTTCTATTTTATTATTAGCTGGAAAAACATAAATGTAGTATGATTATATAAATTCATAAGTGTTTTCTTAAATGTGTAATGGAAGATTCAAAATTTACTTTTTCGTATGGGTTCTCAGTTCTCATATCTTTTCTTCTTTTTTTGCGTAGATGACAGAAATTGGAAGTAAGATAAGTGAAAGTGGGGCTTCAAATGAAACAATACATAGTACTTCATCTCCTATTGAAGCTGAAGCTAACATTGAAGCTTCAAAGAAAAGAAAATTCATGGAACCTAGGGCTACTTGTTGGAAGCATTTCGAGAAGTTCATCTATAAAGATGGAGCTACTAAAGCAAAATGTAATTGTTGTGGAAAAACCTATGTTGCTACTACAAAAGGTAATGGTACTTCGGCTATGAATAACCATTTGACTAACAGAAAGTGTCCTAACCTTTCCGCTACCGTGGATGATGGTAAAAAATTAATAAATTTCTTACCATCTTCGACGGGAGCAAAGGAAGGGGTGATTAGAACTTAGAAATGTTATCGAGCACAAAGTAGAAGAGCTTTAGCTCAAATGGTAATTGTTGACGAGATGCCATTTAGATTTTTGAGAAGAAAGGTTTTAGGAATTTCATGAAAATTACAGTGCTACAATTTCATATTCCTTCTCGTCTAACTTTGACAAGAGATTGTTATGAACTTTATGGTTAACAAAAAAAAAACTCTTGAAGAAGTCTTTCAAAGAAGCACGTCCAAATGTTTATCTTACGATAGATACTTGGACATCTATTCAAAGAATCAACTACTTGTGTCTAACATCCCACTTTATAGATAGAAATTGGACTTTGCATAAAAGAATTGTTGACTAATTCTTCAAAATAGTTAGTTTGTAGAAATCAGTTTGTGGGTCTATTTTCTAGGATTAGTGGGTTTATGTTTCACTTAGTCAATGAAATTATATTCTTATTGTAGTGGACCATGTTCACCACTTTTCCATATTTTCCATTATTTGTGTGTTGCTTTATTTTAGCTTTAGTAGTTAATTGTAAGCCTATAAAAGGGCAATAGGAGTTTTGGTTTTTAAGTAAGAAAGTTTTGCAGTAAAAGAAACCTTCTGTCTCTCAAACTTTTTCATTTATTTTTGCCTTTTTCTTCCAACAAATTTGGTATCAACCCCAGTTTTTAGAGTAATGAGAGATAAAATTTTAGCCCCAGAAATACCAAACCAGAGAAACAATGGCAGCAAACTCCAACAGTAACTCCCAACATCTTCCAATTTTCAAAGAGATGAATTATCATATTTGGAGTCTTAAGATAAAGACTCTCTTCAAGTCTCAAGAGTTGTGGGACTTGGTGGAGAGTGGATTTGTAGATCCGAATGAAGGCCACGCACAAACGGCTACGGGAGAATCGCAAGAAAGACTCGAAGGCGGTGTTCCTGATTCAACAAGCCCTTCATGATGATATGTTTCCCCGAATTTCAGCAGCAGAGACTTCTCACGAAGCTTGGGAAATTCTGCAACAGGAGCATATGGGAGATAAGAAGGTAATTGCTGTAAAATTACAAACTTTGCGTCGTGATTTTGAAACTTTACTTATGAAAAGTAATGAATCTGTTCAATATTATATGTCTAGAGTTTCTTCCATTGTTAATCTGATGAAGTCGTATGGGAGAATATTAGTGATGAAATTGTTGTGGCAAAGGTGTTGAGATCTTTAACCAAAAAATTTGAGCATGTGGTTGCTGCTATTGAAGAATCCAAGGATTTATCTGATTATTCATTTGATGAATTAATAGGTTCTTTATTAGCTCATGAAGATAGGATAAACAGGTCTCATGAAAAAATTGAAGAAAAAGCATTCCAAGTGAAAGAGAAGTCATCTTTCTCCAAAAAAAATCCTCAAATTTTACTGGCAGAGGTAGAGGAAGAGGCAGATTTCATGGCTGAGGTCGAGGCAACAGTAGAGGTAGAAGTCAATTCAATGACGCTCGGGTCATACTGAAACATATTGTTGGACTAAGCAAAAGGACGAGCAGAATGAAGCAAATTTCTCTTAGAACGCAGAGAATGAAAGTAAGATTTTCATGGCTCATTCTTCAATCACTAACATTACTGATAATGTTTGGTTTATTGATAGTGGATGCTCGAATCATATGACTGGCATAAGGTCTTTATTTAGAGACCTCAATGAGTCACAAAAGAGTGAGTTTCGACTTGGTGATGACAAGCAAGTTCAAGTTGAAGGCAAAGGAACCATAGCCATCAAGACAATGCAGGGTAATGTAAAAGTCCTTTGCGATGTGCAACTTGTTCCTGGTTTGGTACATAACTTGCTGAGTGTTGGACAATTGATGGCTAGTGGTTACTCTGTTTTGTTTAAAAATAGTTCATGTGTTGTCAGTGATATTAAGTCTGGTCAGACTATAGCAGTTGTGCCTATGACCCAAAATAACATGTTTCCTTTAATGTTTCAAGTGTGAAAAATAATGCCTTAATTGCTAAAGGTGTTAATGAAACTCAACTATGGCATCTTCGCTATGGCCATTTGAACATTAATGGGCTGAAATTATTGACTAGGAAGAATATGGTAGTTGGGTTACCAGAAATGGGTGATCTTGATTTATGTGAAGGTTGCATCTTTGGGAAACAAAGTAGAAAATCATTTACTATAGGAAAATCATAGAGAGCTGCCCGTTGTCTTGAGCTTGTACATGCCGACCTATGTGGACCAATGAAGACCGAGTCACTTGGTGGGAGTCGGTATTTTCTTCTATTTACTGATGATTATAGCGGTATGAGTTGGGCTTAACTTTTGAATTTCAAATCAGAGGCGTTTGAGAATTTCAGGAAATTCAAGACACTTGTGGAGAAGCAAACAGACAGCAACATTAAGGCTCTTCGCACAGACCGTGGTGGTGAATTTTTATCTAATGATTTTACTTTGTTTTGTGAAGAGAATGGAATTCGCAGGGAGCTTACAACACCGTACTCTCCACAAAAAAATGGAGTCACCGAGTGGAAGAATCGTACTGTGGTTGAGATGGCCAGAAGCTTACTTAATGCAAGGGGACTTCCTATTCATTTTTGGGGAGAAGCAGTGGTTGCAATTGTGTACCTATTAAACATCTCTCCAACAAAAGTCGTTTTGAATCTAAATCCATATGAATCATGGACGGGATAGAAACCACGAGTAAGCCACTTGAAAGTTTTTGGTTGTATAGCTTATGCTTTGGTTAATTTACGTTCTAAGCTAGATGAAAAATCAGAGAAATGCATTTCATTGGTTATAGTCCTCAATCCAAAGCATATAGACTGTATAATCCTACCAGTGGCAAAGTGATTATTAGCAGGAATGTTGTATTTAATGAAGAATCAGCCTGCCTGGGAGTGGAACGAGAAGGAAGAAGATTCAGTCATCCATATTCCAGCTCACGCAGAAGTAGGGCATACAGGGATACTTGAAACAACAAGTTCTGATTTTTCCTCACCTGGTAGCAGCAATACTGACCATACTGCTCATGGAAGTAGCAATAATTATACTCCATCAAGCTCTCGTTCTCCACCTTCGGCGTCATCCAGCGAGACGCCACCAACAAAGTTTCGGTCACTGCAAGATGTTTATGCATCTTGTAACTTTGCCCTGTTAGATGATGAACCAACATGTTATGAAGAAGCTGCAAAGCAACTAGAGCGGCAGGATGTGATGATTGAAGAGATTCAGGCTATCGAGAAAAATCAGACTTGGGAACTAGTTGATTTGCCGAAAGGGAAGAATGTTATCGGGCTAAAATGGATTTTCAAAACAAAGTACAATGCTGATGGAAGTGTCAAAAGGCATAAAGCTCAACTTGTTGCAAAAGGATACTCTCAACAACAAGACATCGACTTTGATGAGACGTTCTCACCACTAGCTCGCTTTGAAACGGTTAGAACTACTCTAGCCTTGGCTACTCAACTTGGTTGGCATGTGTACCAATTTGATGTTAAGTCTGCTTTCCTAAATGGCGACATACAATAAGAAGTTTATGTTTGCCAACCTGAAGGCTTCATTTTTAGTGAAGGAAAGAGCAAAGTATACAGATTGAAGAAGGCGTTGTACGGTTTAAAGCAAGCACCACGGGCATGGTATAGCAAAATTGAATCTTTTTTTCAAGAGCAGCAGTTCAGAAAAGTGACAATGAACCTACACTTTATGTGAAGAAGCGAGGTAATAGTGACTTTCTGGTTGTTTGTCTTTATGTCGAAGATATTATATATATGGGCTCTTGTGAATCTATTGTTTCTGAATTTAAGAGTTGCATGATGAGTAAATTTGAGATGTCCGACTTGGGTATGCTGCATTATTTTCTTAGGCTTGAGGTGAGACAAGATTTAGATGGAATTTTTATTTCACAAAGGAAATATGCGACTTAACTTTTAAAGAGGTTCAACATGCTGAATTGTAATCCATCTCCCACGCCTATGAATATGAATGAGAAGTTGGTACTCAATGATGGTACATGTGCAACAAATGCTTCTTATTATAGAAGCTTGGTTGGTGGTCTAAACTACTTATCGCACACAAGGCCCGACATAGCATTTTCTGTCAGTTTGATTTCAAGGTTTATGCATAGTCCTACAAAGTAACACCTAGGTGCAGCCAAGAGGATCTTGCGATATGTTGCTGGCACAACAAGTCACAGAATTTGTTACTCAAAAGTATCAAGTTTCAGATTGATTGGATTTACTGATAGTGATTGGGCAGGTATCTTGGATGATCGCAGGAGCACATCTGGGAACGTTTTTAGTCTTGGCTCTGGAGCAATCTCATGGAGTTCAAAAAAACAAGATACAGTAGCTTTGTCATCTTCGGAAGCAGAATACATGGCTGCAACTTCAGCATGTTGTCAAGCTGTTTGGTTAAGGAAATTGTTAGCAGATTTTCAACAACAGCAAATTGGTCCAATGAAAATATGGTGTGACAACAAGGCAACAATTGCTATGACAAAAAATCCTGTTTTTCACAGTAGAACGAAGCACATCGACACTCACTATCACTTTATTCGTGATCTAGTCGCTGGTGGAATAATCTCACTGGAATTTTGTGGCACAAATAAACAGACTGTTGATGTTCTTACGAAGTCGCTGCCCCGCAACAAGCATGACTTCTTCACACGACAAATGGGAGTTTGTGATTTTGAAGAAAGGGGGAGTGTTGACTAATTCTTCAAAATAGTTAGCTTGCAGAAATCAGTTTGTGGGTCTATTTTCTAGGATTAGTGGGTTTATGTTTTACTTAGTCAATGAAATTGTATTCTTATTGTAGTGGACCATGTTTACCACTTTTCCATGTTTTTCATTATTTGTGTGTTGCTTTATTTTAGCTTCAGTAGTTAATTGTAAGTCTATAAAAGGGCAATAAGAGTTTTGGTTTTTAAGTAAGAAAGTTTTGCAGTAAAAGAAACCTTCTGTCTCTCAAACTCTTTCATTTATTTTTGCCTTTTTCATCCAACAAGAATTATAAATTTTTGTCCTATTTCTAGTCATAGAGTGATGATATGGAAGCTTCCATTACAAATTGTTTTCTTGATTGGGGTTTGGGTAATGTGTTTACCAAACTAGTTGATAATGCTAGTTCCAACTGTGTCACTATGAAAGAAATGTCTAAGCAATTGATAATTGGGGAACCAGCATAATGGAGGGTCAACATCTTCATGTGAGGTGTATGGCCCATATTATTAATATTATTGTGCAAGTTGGATTAAAGGAAGTTGGTAAGTCAAGCGAGTGAGATAAGTCGTGAAATACATTAGACAATCTCCCGCAAGAATTAAAATTTTTAAAGAATGTTGTGAATCTCAATTGATAACTTGTAAGAAATTATTATATTTAGATGTGCCTACTATGTGGAACTCTATATACTTCATGCTTGATACAGCACAACACTTTGAACTTGCATTTGAAAGATATATTTTTTATGATATTGGGTTTTTTGATTATCTACGTTCTCATGTTTATGATTATGGAACTAAAGCAAGTGTCCTCACTAGTGTTGATTGGGGAAAAGTGAGGTCAATGATTAAGTTTCTTGAAACTTTTTATGCACTTACTTTGAAGGTCTCTTGTTCAAAGTATGTTACAAATAATGTGAACTTTGTAGAAATTGCTGAGCGTGATCTTATTTTGAAAGAGATGATAGAAAATGAAGATTTTAACTTGAAAAAAATGGCAGAAAGTATGAGAGAAAAATTCAGAAAATATTGGGATGAACCAGATAACATGAACAAAATGATCTTTATATCATCTGTGTTGGATCCTCGTAACAAGCTTGATTATGTTTGTTTTGCAATTGGTAATATGTTTGGAAAAGAAATTGGTGACCCACTTGCCGATGCAGTGGATAAATATATGAAAGCTTTGTTTGGTCATTATGTTAAGAAATCATCAAAAGTCTCTTTATTTGCATCATCTTCACTTACTTCATCTGGGAACTCATCGAGTATATCTAGAGTGAGTGGTGATGACAACTTTCAGAAAAGAGGATCAATGAGAACGAAACAGAGTATGTGAGGCATAAAGAATTTAGTGGAAGTTCAAGTAGTAAATCAGAGTTAGGTACATATCTTGCTGAAGATGTTGAGCCAGAGACTGATGAATTTGATATATTAAAGTGGTGGAAATTTAATGAGCCAAGATTTCCTATTCTTGCAGAGATGGCTCGTGATGTATTAGTCATTCCTATTTCAAGTGTCGGATCTAAATGCGCATTTAGCACAGGAGGTCGCATTCTTGATCCTTTTAGGAGTTCATTGACTCCTAAACTAGTGCAATCTCCTATTTCTCTTAAAGATTGGCTTAGAAGTGAATCAATTCCAATTAATATTGAGGAAGATTTAGAGTATCTTGAGCTACTTGAACTTGGTAAGAATTTTATATTTTGTGTTCATTATATCAAAAATAGTTTCTTATATCTAACAAGCTCTTTCATAATTTTGTAGATATGGCTCATAGTGGAAATGAATCTAGTATTGTGGATGTGAATTTATAACTATCAAGTAGTGATATGTGTGGTAGTGGTTACTTGCAGTGATCGAGTTGGACTGCAGTGTTGTCTACTGATTCTTATTTTGTGTTGTTGGTTCTTGTTTTGACTACTAATTATTATTTTGTATTGCTAGACTGATGGTACTTGTTTTGTACTGTTGTTGATGTCTAATACTCTTGTTTTCTTAGCTTTTTGTTGCATCTTGAACTTGAAGTGTCACTTTGTAATTAATTTTTTTAATAGTAAATTAGTGATTAGTGTTTCATTGTTCATGTATGTGTTAATGATATTCAATTACTGCTATTTATATTTGTTTCTTGTGCTTGCCTGCTTGGTTACAGTTGATGACATGTGTAAAATTACTAATATATGTTTCTTGTGCAGTTGTGCTTGCTTGGGAATCCACAGGGAGTAAGCACCAAGTAGTGAAACTTGCACTTTTTTTTTGCATTCCTGAATGTGTAGTACAAATATAGTTTCTGCATATTAGTTGTTGCTGATTAAGGATAGGCATAGGTAGTACAAATATGTAGTGTGTTACTGATCAGTGTTTCATGTATATGTTAATGATATTCAAATCGAAAAAATTAACCAAAATAAACCGAACTGAAATTGTAAAAACCGAACTGAGCCGAATTAATTTCAGTTCAGTTTCAGTTCATATTTTTTCAAACTGAAATCCAAAAAAACAAATCGAATTTCGCAAACAGAACCAAACTGACCGAATGCCCAGCCCTAGGCATGACCCTCACACTGCAAATGGGAATCTACTTGCTAAGATAGACTGCATCACATTCATTCATAATTTTTATTGTGGATCCACTAGTTAGGTCATTTAACACAATCCTACAGGGGTACATAGTTTAGGAAAAGGAGATTACTTCTAGAAACTCGATCTCTACTAACGAAAGAGCCTACATCTCAAAGTTGTAACACCCCAACTATTTCTAAGTGAAGGCCAGCACCATTCTTTGTTTACATGTAAATTCTTCAGGCGATTATTAAATTGCTCTTAGGTGCAAAATGTCAATTCATTAGTGTAGGAATGAATTTAGATATTAATTAAGGTCACAAGATCCCTAGCACAAAGTTGAGTTGAAAGATTCCTTATCGATTAAGTTTTGACAAAAGATTTTACTTAGGTCAACTTCAAACCATCATATATCTCATAATATAATGAATTAGGTTACCTGTAACCTATCAAATTCAAGGCCTATGAGTTCTCTTTCCAATGTCACCAACTTTACCTTATTTTGAGTTCAGAGTAAAAAGTTATGAATGTTTTACCAGAGCTTACCACAGTAGATTTTGCTGAGTAAGTTCCTATGAATCCTTTCTACGAGTAGAAATTTCTATGACCCGTACTATCAACTCGTACAAAACCTCTGATAAGTGAAATTTTGGGGTTCCATTCCTACGGATACATCTATGGGTCGTAGAAACTCCTATGGGTCATATTTTGGACACCTAGAATGAACTTTTGAGCCTTAAAACTTAATATGAATTCTACGGATTGGATCAACAATCCATAGAAACTTCTACAGGTCTTAGTTCGGACTCGTAGAATGAAATTTAGATCTGATTTAGTATGAATTCCACGGTTGGGATTTATGGTGTGTATAACAAGCCATGAATCGTAGATGGCCCCGTGGAACCTTTTTGTCAACTTTTTAAGAGGGGAAGTTCAGTCTTTTCCCACTCCTTCTAAGCCTAAACCATGAAATTTTTACACCTTATTAAGGTTCTAAATAATATTAATCGACCCTATCACTCTCATTAACACTTCCAAATCTTAGAGCAAGGATCTAAGAGGAGTAAGCTAGGGTTTTCAAGTGTTTGTTCCAGTTTCACCAAGGACTTTGTTCTTCCAAGTATGTAAGGCTATCATAGTGATTGATTGAGTTCATCCTAACACCCTACATCTATCTAAATTCTATAAAAGAGTAATCTAGGGTTTTATCCTAGATTTTGAGTATTCTTGAGATGAATAGTATCGTTGAGTTTCGACTTCTTGATTTTTGAGTATTGAGTTTTCTATATTGTTGTTGAGATCCTTGAGTTGATATGTTCATGTCTATAGTTCAGAATGAAGCCTATTTTGAGTAATAATTTTGAGAATCTTTTAAAGCAAACATTTTTGTCTTAAATTGATTTTCTGAGAAAGAAAAGATGAGTTTTGAGAAAGATAGAGTTTTAAACATGATTTGAGTAAGAGTGTAAGGAAACTAAGTATTTCCAAATGTGTCACTTTTTACATTGAGAAAAGAGAAATTTTGATTTCTAAATGAGTTAATGAGTTTAGAGATATTCATAGCAATTACCTCTTTTAAGAGGATATTTTGAGTAATTACCTCAAATTGAGAAAGAGTATGTATAATGCATTTGAGCATGATAATATACTTATTGGGAGAATTATTGAGCACTAATATGGAGATGAGTTCAGACAACTCACATTCCTCATAAACCATGTAGTCAACATGGTTAAGTACTTTTTAGATGACTCCTTATTGCTTTCAAGCATAGCTTTAATGGATCCTATTCATTGAGATGTTCTATATCACGACAAGGTATAGGACAATTCTGGCAGCATAGGCGAGACGTTGTATCATCACGTTGCTTATAGTGATAGTTGTCGGTTAGAGGATCTCCCAAATAGAGTTAAAAGTGTATTTTTATCATATCACTTAATATGTTGAGTTCAGGGATGAGTAAGTATTTTGTAAAGTATTAATGATTTCACTCATTTATTTTTTTACATTCAGTTGAGTATATGTTTATATTTATTGCAGTCCTTTCATTCATTTATTTCACTTCGGCTATATTACATATTCATACATTCAATGTACAAATGTCATTTGACGTGCATCTTTTTATGCTGCGGATACAGGTGTCAGACGCGTTGTTGAGATCACTTTGCACTTCCCATTTGATAGTTTTGGTGAGTCCTCCTTGCATTCCATAGGGCCCCATTTTTCATTTTAGTATTTACTTTGGGGCATCGAGGGTCTTGTCTCGACGTCCATGTTTAACTTAGAGGCTTTATAGATAGCTACAGTTGAGTTGTTTTTCAGAAATTATTTCTTTAAAGTGTTTCACGAATACTATATTTTTCTTAAATGAGTATTTGAAATAGTTGAGTTACATTTTTCTATTTAAAGCTTTTAATTTTCTTGATTCAAATCTTTCGCTAAGTAGTCAGCAAGACCGAGGGTTCACTTGGGAGCCAGCAATGGTTCTCGAGTGTCGGCCACATCCATGGCTTAGGATTGGTGTGTAACAAAAGTCCTCTCGGTGCTACGTAAATTCCAATGGAAAAGATATAATTATATGCTTATCAAAATACTTGAAAAGGCACAATTAAACTACCAATCCAATCATAAGTCATCATAGAGTAGCTCCTTTAAAATCAAGATTTCATAAACTTCTTCATCATAGACACTTACCCTTTTAAATATCTAAATCCTGATTTCATTCATATGTAAGAAAACCATTCACAAATCATTGATACATATTTCAAAAGCATCCATTGTTCATAAATCATCATTTTCATAAAACATTCATAACTTTCATAATCATAATTCATAGGTTCATAACCATAATGCATAATTCATGTTCATAAAGTAGTCATAGGCATAGGTCCATATGAAATCAATTTTAAACCATATAATTGAATCAAATCATGCGTAATAATATTGAATATACAGAATTGAATCATAATAATTAGGACCCATGGAGATTTGCAAGAAACTATAATGGAATTGGGTATTATCAATTTAGGAGATTGATATTCTTTTTGGAACCAAGGGATGAAAGAGATCCATTGGTGAATTTCTACATACCTTGATAATCAAAGCCCAAAAGCAATGGAGAATGAGACCTTAAAGCTCTTGAAACCCTAGTTCTTCACTTTGGAGCTTGAGAGAGAATTTTGGAGAAGAATACTCCAAGAGTTTTGGGGTATTGACTAAATGAGGGGATTTAGGCAAAGTTTGTAAGAATAAAAACGGTTATAGGGTAGTTATAGGGCTAAAGCAACATAGTTTAGGGGTAAATTAGGTTGGAAAATATCAAAACACCCTTAATTAAAACTACGAGCAGAGTCTACAATTTTGACCTACGGTCCGTACATAGAGCTTTCTACTGACCGTACTGGTCAACCATAGAACCAACTACTAAAACCCAAAAATCTAGCCAACTTCCACTGGACCTTCCTATGGTCTGTCACACTTTCTACGGCTCATAGAGCCAACTCGTAAAACCCAAGTTCAAGCCCAAAATTTTACTATGTCTTCATCACTCCTACGACTCATAGACCATACTATGACTCGTCGAATCCTTCCGTAGTCCTGAGGTCTCAAATCAATTCCCTGAATCAACTCTACAGACACTTCCTACGACTCATAGACAACCCTACGACTCGTCTTGTTCATCCGTAGACCATCACTAGAGATTTGAAATTTTTTAAAACTCAACTTTATTTCTACGACCTCCTTCCTACGGCCCGAAGGACTTCCTACAGTCCGTAGGTTGGACTTGTAAACCACTGCCTAGTGCTAAAACTACTACTTTTCTTTTCAATCTCAACTTCCAATTTCAGAGATATTACATAAGTGGAGGAATTAAAAAAAAAAAGTTGTAGTATATGTTTGTAGTCCCTCTAAATAGGGCAATATGATTTTTTGGTTTAATACTAGAGCTATTTTTGTGGTCTTTATACAATTAGATGGCCCTTCTTGGTCTATTGGCTTATTTAGTAGTGGTGAACCTATAATATCCCATTAAGGTTGACAGTCAGTGTAAAACTAACCAAAAAGGGGATAGGATTCCATCACATTGCACCTAGACGTGAGCAAGAATTACTTCATCATGAAAAATTGACACCTCCGATGTGGTGCAAGATAGGAAATGATTTTGACCATAATGGATAGATGATGATAAAGGATGATAGTCCAAGAGAGTTTGGATTTAGGGTAGGTAGTTTTAACTAGTGTTCAAGGGAGCATGAAGTGGAAAAAGCAACAATGCCTTGCTTCAGTTTTGAGTGAGGCAAAGTGCTTGCTTCACCAAACTGAAGAAAGTTTTTAAAAGGATGACTAAATCAAACCTTCCACAACGATAATATATATAAGAAAATGTTCAATTTAAATACTAACATAGTTATCACAAAATTCTTCATAGTGCAACCACAATATATATATATATATATAAGCAAATGTTCAATTCAAATATTCTTCATCCCTCATAATATGTAGCTCTCTAATTCTAATACTTCAGTCTTATTGCTTGTTGTTTTATCTTTTCGGAATAGTTATTTAGAAAAGTTATGAAGTGTATTTGGTTGTATACCACATTTGCTACAAGTTATTAACCGTCTTATATTTGCTAATCTTTTCAGTTTTTCTATTTTCATTTGCCTCCTTTCTTTTAATCTTACTTGGTCTTACATGCAACTTCTTGATCTTTGGTGACTTCACAATTGAATTATTTGATGTTAGCCACATTTTCATGTTATTCATTGACAGAATAAAATGGGCATATGTGATGAGGTAGGTCTCCTTGCTATAATAGCTAGCCACATAGTTGATTGGTTCAAACACTTTGTAATGAATAACAACAATACCATAAGGATAAGAAATGCCTCTAAGCTGCCAAGATATAGAACTACAACTCCTACTAACAATGTCTATAGTATGTGTAAAACAATAATGCTTAATCACAAAACCTCTTTCCAATTTCAAGAGACAATAGTTGCATTGTATAGACTTCTCGATATTTTCTTGTAAAATCTTCAAAGACATAGTAGATATATTAGTGATCCAAGTGTTTGACAACTATTTCAACTCATCAGTTCTTTTCATCATCTACACCCTAATTTTCTCAAACTTTGTGATGATTATTTTATACCTTGCAGGCAGTATCGATGTATTAAAACTCTCTCTCATATTGTTGTATGCAACATCACATTTACTATGATCTTGAAAATATCTCTTACACCATGTATTCAAGTTGCACCATAAAAGATATCCAAACAACCCCTTCCCAATATCTTTACGTTTTCTATAATATTCTTAACTCAGCTTCAAATATTGATTTAGAAATCCTCCAAAGCAATTTTCTTTTTTTATTGCTTTTAGGTTCTTAGCCCAATTTGCAAGAACATGTGTTGCACATTTTTTTGTATTCAATTAGTGGCAATACCTCTCGAACAACAATTATTAGTCCTTAACAAAGCAACATAACAAACAAATAATAATTAACATGCAAGACACAAAAAAATTAAAAAGACAATAAAACAATAATTAAAGTCCCACCTTTTGCATATCAGTAATTTTCCAGGTGTGATTTTATGTCTTTTCTTATAATAAACTCTAGCAAATTTTTATATGTCTCGTTCACAGGTTCTTCATAAAATACTATCATCTTTTGGAGATAGAAGAACTACTACAAGATTAGTGTAATTAAATTTCTTTTTTTAATAACTACAGATATATAATTATATATCGTAGTTGATATAGAAATAGCCGGCAAAAGAAGAGTTTTTACCAAGAATCTGACTTATTTAAAAATTAGATTTGTTACATCTATAAACTATTCTTTTAAACAAATTTCTTGTAGCCAGATTCAAATATAACATAAATAATAATAAAAAATACATATATCGAAAATGAGCATTGGAGAATTACCCAATAAAAACATTTCATAAAATTATTTAATAAACAATATCTTATCTTGAATCTTTGACTTTTGTGCTAATACCATGAAACTTAAGTAACATTATGGAACAAGAAAATAGAGAAAACAAAGTTTAAAAAAATAAAGAAAAACTCTTTTCTATCTTTAAAGTGTATTCAAATGTGTAAAATAAAACTAAAAGTAATGACATGAATCAGAAAATAGACAAAAAAAAAAGTAAAGAAATAAAGAAAAACATTCTTATATCTTCAAAGTGTATTCAAATGTGTACAATTAGTTAATAAATTGTTAATTAGTTAATTATCGCCAAGTGTGCTAATTTTAGGTTGTCACTTGGAAACTTCTCATGCTTTGGCCTGCTTTAATATAGAAGTTCATATTTAGTAAATCCCTCATTTTCTTCGACGTATATTTCTTTTCAATTCATTGTTTTGTCTCTCCTTAAATTCATTGGATTTGTTGAAAGTGGACACTCCTTTCCCTTCCCTCCTTCAGTTTTGTAGAAATTGACTAGTTTATTCTCTCTCACAGTGGAGTAACATGGTAGATGCTTACTAGAGGTACACCTGCAGTGGACAGCAACAGGTGGCACCTGCGGCTCTTACTCACTCCGCTGGAAAACGTCCTCGCAGCGAATATGATATCTAAATTAACTCTCTTTGTGTTTAAATAATTCAAGATTTTGGAATATTGTTTGCTTAGTTGGATGAGTTTGTAGAATCTAGGGTTTATTCATTTACTTTTTCAGTCAAACACTTAATTTTCATGGATTGTAGAGACTAGGATTCATTCATTTACTTTTTCAGTTAAAAAAAACTTAATTTTTATGATTTGTAGAAACTGGGGTTTATTCATTTACTTTTCAAGTCAAAATCATATTTTTTATGGCTTGTAGAAACTAGGGTTAGTCATTTACTTTTCAGTCAAAAACTTATTTTTAATGACTTTTTTTTGGTTTTTGTTGGTGTTACATAGTATGATAGGAATTGGCAGAACACACACCAAGAATGTCTACAGAAGTAAGTGGAGGAAATAATAAAAATTGTAGGAGATATTTGTAGTTCCCCTAATTAAATAGGAAAATGTGATTTTTCTTGGCTTATTACTAGAGCTATTTTTGTGATGTTTTTACAATTAGATGGCCCTTTGTGATTTTTCTTCCACTTTATTTTGTTCCATGTTGATGCATTCTTCTTGTTCGTCTTTCCTGTAGAAAATAGAACATTATCCCATAGATCCTAACCTTGAAAGTATGCTTCCACACACATTCTCCAATACTTGTAGTTAGTTCCTACAAGCACTACAAAAAAAAATGCTCAAGATTCCCTTTTAATTTGAGAAAAGACATAAAGTGACACCTGAAGTTGTCCCGAATTTTTAAAAAGACACCTTAACTATGCGGGCATCCTATTACCCCCCTAAACAATTCCGAACATATATTTTTACATCATTCTTTGATCAATTCCAGACTTTAAAAGGCAAGTGTTATCACACACCAATCATTGTGTGACACGTGTTAATTTAATTTGAATTTTTTTTTCATTTTTAGTTTTTCTTTATTTCTCTCTCTTACTTTTTGACTTATTTTAATTTTATTACTTTAATTCTAATTTCATTTTAAATTCTACTTCATCTTCCACTCCTACTTTCAAGCTACCCCTCCCTCCATTTTCTTTCTTTCTTTCTTTCTTTCTTTCTTTCTTCTTCTTCACCTCCCACCCTCACCCCACCCCCATGTCAAGTTGAGCCCTCCGTTTTATTTCTTTTTTCTTCTTCTTCTTCGGTTAAATTCCTTTCTTTCCAAAATTATACTATTTTCTAGACTTTGTTGAGTTATTGATAACAAAACTAATTATTTTTCTATGAAAAATCAAATTTTGAAGGTATCATCAATTAATTTATCTCATTTTCATATAACTTCAAAACTAGAAATGATAATTTTGAAAGAACCAGAATTCTACGAAAATTGAGAAAGTTTAATTGAAATTTGGATAAAAAACTAAATTATACCTACTAATCATCTTGAAATTTAATGGGTTTATCAAATTGTTCGAAATGTAATAAATATTTAGATATAATTTTAAAATTGAAGAGAGTTAAACTAATAGTAGTAAAAAAGGGAGGTGGAGTTGTAGTAAAAAGTGACATTGAAAGTGAGATGTTTCAATGAAGATGACAATGAATTTTTGAAGAAGAAGGAAGAAAGAAAAAGAAAAATATAATAAGGAGAAAAAGTTAAAATAATAAGAAAAACAAGAAAATATATATTATAGCAAAATACTTGTAAAAATAAAATTATATTTTTAGTTTGTTCACGCTCTTTATAAGAGTGCATACACTCTCCATGTCAGGTGGACAAAAATGATGTAATAATATAAGTTTGGGATTGTTTAGGGGGGTAATATGACACTTGCATAGTGTAGGTGTCTTTTTGAAAATTCGGGACAACTTCAGGAGTCACTTTATGTATTTTCTCTTTTAATTTATTTATTTCCAAAATTAGTCTTCCCCTTTCATGAAAAGTTGTGACTTTTATGAAAAGTTGTGACTTTTATGAAAGTTGTGACTTTTATGAAAAGTTGTGACTTTTATTAAGAGTTGCGAGTATTATGAAAAGTTGTGACTTTTATGAAAGGTTGTGACCTTTTCGAAGGGTTATAACTTTTCCGAAGAGTTGTGTCCCTTCCGATAAGGCACAATAAGCATTTGATCACACTACCCTTTGTTGTCTATAAATAGAGGGATTTCCTATCATTTTAAAACAACAAAATTTTTGAACTTCTTCTTCTTCTACACAATTAAATATTTGTGTACTTTGCTCCTGTTGATGTCACGAACCGATTTCTTGAGCCATGATGGAGCCTATCAACCACCCAGTAGGCAAGCCAAACCATGTCCCGAAACTTGAGAGTAATGGGACTGAGGGGGGGGGGGGACTATCTTCAACAAGCGAAGCATAAATAAATAAAACACATAAGAGTAAGGCAGAAGCGAACCCAAAACTATATATACAAAAGATACCTCCTAGAACCTGAAAGTCACATGTACGAAACTACTGAAAGAGTACAAGTTCTAAAAGTGGACCACAGAAACAAGATTGTCTCAAAAAGAAAAAGGCAAGTCAAAATGTAAATACGGAATGAAGACAGGAAATCCCAGAACGCCATGCTCTCCCTCGTCTCCAGAACAGACCGTTGCAGGCTTGACCTCAACGCTTATAGCTTGTGCTCGAACCTGCATCATGAAAACAGATGTTGAGTATAGCATGAGTACCAAAGCAATAGGTACCCAGTAGGCATCATAGGCCGACTAAGCAAAAGGTTAAAACAGACGGAAAATATATAATTAAACACGAACAGAGGTCAATAGAAATAAGAGCAGAACAATCAGAGAGCTAGTCTAAGGATATTTAACCGAAACACAACTAGGCCCTCATAAGACGCGCTAGGTACTCTCACGCACAAACAAAAAGAACTTGAACGGACTCCCATAAGCCCTACAGGTACATAGAGCAGCCACAACTACGGAACCCAAAGGAAACCCAACTACGAACCGACACAACCAACAACTCTAACCCAATCAAAAAGTCTGACTTCCACCTCAGGCCACCTAGCCCGCCAACAACTCTGGGCATTACCCAACCAGGTGAGTACCACGCGGGGGTATACCAATCCTCTCCAAGAGCCCTAATCCAACTGCCCAATAGTCTAACACTCCAAGGGCCTGCCCAAGCCAGCCAAGTATGCCATCTAACACTCCTGGGGGCCTTACCCTAGTCAGACAAAGTGTGCAGGCCTTTCAACTCTGAAGAGGACCTCAAGTAACTTCTATCCAACTACCCAGCCAGCTAATCACCCCGGGGCCCCTGGATAATGCCAGCCAGTTGAGTCAGTTATCACTCCTAGGGGCCCTGCTCAATGTCAGCCAGAGTGTGCGGGTTAAATCAACTCCATAGAGGATCTCAAATTCCAAGCTATCGTGGATCGACGTCTACTACCAACCACATCAAAACAGGTGAATCAACTCCAAGCCATCGTGGATTGGCGTCCACTACCAACTGCCTCACACCAAAATCAATCACAAAACACTCTAACCAGGAAAATACTAAGCCTCAGATAACACATCAGCATCGCAGAAAAGGGACAAGAAGCCAGAAGGATCACAAGCAATAAAAATCCCAAACCTAGGCGCAATTATCAGACACAAGACTCCTATGCCGGTCTATATGGACCTAGTCCATCCAAATCGACATCGAATACATACCAAAGTCAACCACGTGCATGAGTCTAAGGCAACACTAGTCTATCCTAGACGAAGGCCAAAGATAAATTCCAACATAAATAAAGAGCCAACTAGATACTACGCACGCAACGACAAATAAACAACCCAACAGGTAATTCACAAATACCCACAGATAAACAACCCCTCTAAAAGCATGGTACTAACCTTGAAACAACAAAAAAAATCAACCCTACAACATTTTTTTTGAGAAGAAGAGAAGAAATACTAGCAGACCACCACAAATTCACACAATTCAGCATGCAATTGCACAATCAGGCTCAATCTAAAGGAAAGAAAGTCGGAGCCTACTTGAAGGCCGACCGCGCCCCAAATCACTATGTCGAAGCTTTTCCATTCTGAACGGCCTCGGATTGTTGCCACGCTATCAAAAATAGAATCACAGCATCAACACAGTCATTTAGAGACTAAAATCATAAAAATTAGAGACACACCAATTTCGGAGTCAAAATAGGAAAATGTGGTACCCGATTTAGAATTTCTGGAATTGCCTCTGCGAAGAGGTCCTAAACCCTCCCCCGAGAATGTTTTCCAAAACGGACCACCTCTCGGGGCTCAGAACATATCCATGCAACAATAAACCAAAATGCTAAACATTACACAAAAAGAGACTTGGGACAACCACTAACAATGCAGATACACCACAATTGGAGATTTTCCGACACGCTATTGACGGTCACCCACCCAGCCAACGTAAACCCGGACACACCGGACTTCGAATCACCCAAAACAAAGCTCTAGAACTAAAGATATCGAAGTTTCAAAATGGGGATGTATTTGATTTTTTGCTATATAAATAGCAGCAGTTATGGTCGCTAAAAGCTAAATCTAGTCGCCAAAAGACTAAATTCTGGTCGCTAAAGGTAAGCATCAGCAACACCAGATTTTGCTACTTTTTATTTTAAGAAGACTCTGAACGGACCCTCGGAATTCGTTCGGGACCTGGTGAAAATAAACCATATATGCTACCCCCCCCTAAATTCGACAATATGGACTTAATGGCGCAGACACAATTTCCATACGAGGTCATTTTGACAAAAAGTGGGCCCCACACCCAAATGCCATTTTTATCCAATTTCCACAACATCTCTCGGTAAGACCGATAGCCCCGGGAAACGCACAAATGGTTGTTCTAGACTAAAATCGTCATTCTGGAACTAACCGCGCTAACGAAATTCTCATTCGAGCGCGTTTATCAAGAATGTTGACCAAAGTCAAACTTAAGCCAAAATTAAAAGTCTAAAGCCCCAAATGACCCCAAAGTCACACCGAAAGCCTCGGGACTTGTGTCAACCATGCTACTAGCCTAATTTAGCCTCTCTGAAGTTGATGTAACCGTTAGAATTCCTATTTGAGGTCGTTTACCTAAGGCTATGACTGAAATCAGCTTTCAAGTCTCAGAAGCTCCAAAATAGGAAAAAAGGCATAAAACCCAAACGAATGACCAGACGACCACATTGTCAGTGTCAGTAAGTCATAACTGAGTTGTGGTCACTACAGAAACGCTCTAAGCGATGAAAAGAAGGTATAAACACAGAAATGACCCGGAGGGTCATTACAACATCCACTACTAAAAGGACTTTTGTCCGCGAAAGTAAGAGTCAAGAAGTACCTGAGGTCTGAAATAAGCTACGTATTTCTCCCTCATCTTCCGCTTGGTCTCCCAGTCAGCCTCTTCGACTAGACAATGCCTCCAACGGACCCTCACCACACGAATGGCTCTAAACCTCAGTTGCCTCACATCTCTGGCCAAAATAGCAATTGGCTCCTTAATATAGGTCAAGCAATCATCCAACTTAATGGCATCATACTGGAGCACATGAGACTCATCTGGAACATACCGGCGCAACATCTAAATATGGAAAACTGGGTGTATAGCTGAGTTGGGGGTAAAGCTAACTCATAGGCAACATCACCAACTGTCCTCAAAATCTCGAAAGGCCCAATGTACCTGGAGCTAAGCTTCCCCCGCCTCCCAAATCTCATTATGCCTTTCATGGGCGATACTCGGAGGAACACCCAGTCACCAATGGCTAATCTCAACGGTTGACGCCTCTGATGCGCATAACTCTGATCTCTACTTTGAGTCGTCTTGATCCTACCCTTAATTAAGCTAACATGAACTAAGGCCTCCTGAAACAAGTCTGTACCACGCGACCTAGGCTCCGTAGACTCAAACCAACCAACTGGAGTGCAACAACGCCAACCGTACATGGCCTCAAACGGGGACATCTAAATGCTAGAATGGTAGTTGTTGTTGTACGCAAATTACACTAAAGGCAAGAATTGGTCCTACTGACCTCCTAAGTCCATAACACAGGCCCATAACATATCCTCAAAAACCTGAATAGTACGCTCCGACTGGCCGTCAGTCTGCGCGTGAAATGTTGTAATAAGATCTACACGGGTTCCCAACTTCTCCTAAAATACCCTCCAAAAGCTAGAGGTGAACTTTGAACCCTAGTCTGAAATGATAGAAAGTTGAACACCATGAAGACGGACTACCTCTCGAATGTAGAAACGAGGTAACCTCTCAGCACTGAAGGAAGTATGAACTGGAAGAAAGTCTGTTGACTTGGTCAATTGATCCACGATGACCCAAATGATGTCAACACCTCTAGAAGTCCGAGGTAAACTAACTACAAAATCCATGGTGATGCGCTCCCACTTCTACTCAGGAATGGGTAATCTCTGCAACTTACCACCAGGCCTCAATTTCTTGGCCTTCTCCTGCTGGCAACACAAGCAACGAGATACATAGTCTGAGATGTCCCTCCTCATACCGCTCCATCAGTAATGTTGCCTTAAGTCACGATACATCTTAGTGGTGCCCGGATAGATAGAATACCTCGAATCACGGGCCTCGCTAAGCGTCAGCTGAATCAAATCCCCAACTTTTAGAGCACACAACTAGCCGACAAACCTCAAAACTCTGTCGGAACATAAAGTAGTATGCCCTGCATCGCTTGCCAAGACTTTATCTTTATGTACCACAAGAGACTCATCCTCGAACTGACGACTGCGGAGTTGATCAAGTAGGGATGAGTGAACCCCCACATAAGCTAACACCCGACTGGAATCCAAAACATCAAGCCTGATCATCTGATTGGCTAAGTACTGAACATCCATAGCCAAAGGTCGCTCCAAAAAAGAAAGAAAGGATGGACTATCCATACTCCCCACATTCCGGCTCAAGGAGTCCGCTACTATATTCACCTTGCCTGGATGATAAAGAATAGAGAGGTCATAGTCCTTCAAGAGCTCAATCCAATGGCGCTACCTCGAATTAAGATCCATGTAGGTCATAATGTACTGAAGGGTCTTGTGATCAGTTTAGATCTCACAATGAACTCCATATAGGTAATGCCTCCAGATCTTAAGCACGAAAACTACCGCCACCAACTCCAATTCATGAGTGGGGTAGTTGCGCTCATGCAGCTTAAGTTGCCTCGACTCATAAGCAATGACCCGGCTCTGCTGCATCAACACATAGCCCAAACCAAAGTCGGATGCGTCACAATATACCGTGAAACCCTTGCCCACAACTGTAAGAATCAATATAGGAGCGGTGGTAAGAACCTCCTTAAGCCTCATAAAGCTCCTCTCGCATTCCTCCGACCACGCAAATGGAATATCTTCATGAGGCAACGGAGTTAATGGCGCTACTATAGTAGAGAAACCCTCGACAAAATTCCTGCCAATCCGACGAAACTCTGAATCTCAATCACAGAAGTGGGCCTGGCCCAACCACGAATAGCCTCAATATTCGCCGGATCCACCCTAATGCCATTCTTGGACACCACGTGCCCCAATAATGCTATGGACTCAAGCCAAAACTCGCACTTTGAGAACTTAACATACAACGAATGATCTATCAAAGTCTGGAGCACTATCCTCAAATGTTGCTCATGCTCACTATGGATCCCCAAGTTTACCAAGATATCATCAATGAAGACGATGACAACGTAATCCTGATAAGGCATGAATACACAAGTCATCAAATCCATGAAGGTTGCAGGGGCATTAGTCAACCCAAAAGACATTACCAGGAACTCATAAAGGCCATAACGAGTCCTAAATGTTGTCTTAGGGATGTCCGCTGCTCTAATCCTCAAAAAGTTGTAGCTGGATCTCAATTCAATCTTAGAAAAAAATGCGGCTCCCCGTAGCCAATCGAATAGATCATAAATACGAGGCATAGGATAACAGTTCTTCACGGTTACCTTATTCAACTGTTTGTAATCAAGACACATATGCATAGTATCGTTCTTCTTCTTCACAAACAGGACTAGGGCACCCCAAGGTGATACACTAGGCCGAGTGAATCCCTTACCCAAGAGATCCTAAAGCTTAACACTAAAATCCTTGAGCTCTCTGGGTTCCATACGGAACAGTGGGATAGAAATAGGATGAGTACCCTAATCCAAATCAATGGAAAAATCAATATCCCGCTCCAGAGGGGTAGGCCAGGAATGTCGGCAGGAAACATTTCTGCGAACTCTCGGACCATAGGCACAAAGCCAACTATAGGGCCCTCCCTATTAACATCTCTTACATAATCCAAGTATCCCAAATACCCACCAACCACTAGCCTCCGAGCCTGTACATAAGAAACCACCCCAACCAGTGTGCGGCTACGAGAACCCTACCACACCACTGTCGGAATACCATGCATGGCTAAAGTAACAGTCTTGGCATAGCAATCCAAGACCGCATGGTGAGAGGATAACAAATCCATGCCCAAGATCAAATCAAAATCTACCATACTAAGCATAATAAGATTCGCCTGGGTATCTTACCCCTGAATAGTCACCACTCATGATCTACAAACCTGATCCACTACTAAATAATCTCCTACTAGGATCGAAACACGCAATAGTACCAATAAGGGCTCAGGACTCACACCCAATTGAGGTACACAATAAGCAGACACATACGAATAAGTAGAACCAGGATCAAATAAGGCTAAACCGGACTGATGGAATAAGAGAACCGTACTTGTAATCACATCATCTGACGCCTTGGCCTCTACTCTAGCTAGAGCTACATAGAAATAGACCTAGGTGCCTCTACAACGTGCAACCACTTTGCCACCTGCCCTGCCTCCCTGGGGACCTCCCCGAACACCCTGATGTTGACCTCCTCCTCTAATCAGAGAGTCTATTAATACTACCAGTCTCGGTGCCAGAGGGGCTGGTAAGGCTGATCTTGAGCTAGGGCACTCTCTTGACCAGTGCAGAAACTCCCCACACGTGAAGCAACCCTCTGATAATATGCCATCTACTGGAGGCCGACCATCCCGACCTGATGAATTTTTCTAACACCCACCTCGCCCTTGACTCGGACCGGCACTATAACCACCCTGATTGTGCTGGTCACCCTATGATAACTGCAAAGATGCCTGAAACGGGCGACTAGGCTGACTCGGTTGGAACCTCTAATGAACCCGGTCCAGAGTATCCCTAGGGCTAGGATGGGCCCCACTAAAGCTGTCATCCTGTCTGGCCCTCTTGTTGTTGCCCCCGTGGGCGTCACGACAGATGTACTCAAGCATGCGGTCATGGTCCACTACATCCAAAAAAGGGCAGCTCGTTGAAACCATAGACTACGACTCAATACGCAGCTGCAACCCCAACCCTCTAACAAAGAACTTGACTCTTGCTAACGCTCAACTACACCTCATCCAATACTAGGTGTAGGCAATAATAATCTAGTATAAACCCCATAAAGAGTTGGGGTCGATCCCACTGGAGTGATACTGAATGGAATTCAATTAAGAAGTAAAGGTTGTGCTCTAATCGGTTATAGAGGTAGACATTATCAAAACAAAACAAAGTTAATTAATGGTTTGAAAACGAATGTCAGATGGGGGGTTTAGGAGTCTCAATTACCAACTACAACAATTAAGAAAACAAGGGAGTAGATAAGTAGAGAGGGATTCTCGAGGATGTGATCGATTAAAGACTAATTTCTTTATACGGGTAATTGTAATTTACTAACAATTTTTGAATCTCAGTGGGTAGGCTAGACTATAGATGCAATAGCTTTCCCTCGAACAAGTATTACGATTCAAGCGAGTTCTTTTGAACCTCAATAAGCATGCCACTATAAACAGTTGAATACCTCAATTTATCTACTCTCTCGAGCTAGATAGGTAGGATCGAATTAAGATTCACTCTCTCGAGATAAACCCACTACAACCCAATCACTATAATCATTAATCGATAATCTTAGTTCTAGAATCTTTTTCTCAAGCAAGACTAGAGCACTAAGTTAGAATTGCATTTGCAACTATGATTCATGAGTTAATACAAAGCTATCAATCAAACCCACTTTAAAACAGTATTTAAATCAGTAAACAACAATACCCATAAGCTAATTAGAACAAATCATCACATGATCACACCCCCAAGAAAGGGGGTTTTAGCCACACATCATAAAAAGGAAGAAACAATTACCAATTATGTTATCCATAAACTGGGTAATGATTTCCAAGCCTTTACAATGCTTGAATTCAACTAAAATTCAAAAGTCACTTGAAAACTCTACTCAAAAACTCTAAAACTAGTGTTAGAAATTAAGAACTCAAGGTAAAAGCTCTCAGAACACTTGTTTAGAAATTGGGAATTTCGGAACCTTTTTACAACTTCTGAAATTGTGTATTTATACTCGTCAGAATTTTCACTTTTAGAGTAAATCGGTGGAGTAAGTCGAGCGTCACTGATGGTCGGTGACACGCCAAATGTCCCTATCCATCGTCGTTTTGCATTGTCTATTCAACCTCTGGCTTCTATAACTTTAGGCGATCAAGAACTGAGTCACCGATCCATTCGGCGGTTCGCCGACTGTCCATTTGTATCTCCAAGTTGGATTTTTCCCAAGGCTTGCACACTGGAACATTGGGCGAGCAGAGGAACCACTCGGTGGTTCGCTGAGTAGTCTTGGCCATCCCCAGGATTGCCTTTCTTCCACTTCTTCAGCTTTTTTTGCTCCTTTTTTGCTTAGTAATGTCCTTGCCTTTATTGCTGCAAATCAACACTTTAACATCATTTTAGAGCTTAAATTAGGCATTGAGGACAATAAAACTATGAAAACAAAGCCCTAAATGAGTCGAAATCTCAGACTCATCAACAACCCCAACTTAAACTTTTGCTTGTCCTCAAGTAAAACTCAAGATCAATTAGTTCAACAAGGATGTCTACGAACTGTGCTACTCAAGACTCAACATGAATGCATACAAGAGGTTCAAACTACACAAGCAATGTTCAATTGTGCACTCTAAGTTCCAAATGTGACTAATAATCATCAAATGGACTCAAGATCACAATGTTTGCTTCAAATGAAAGTTCAAGCTCAACAAAAGCATTCAAATGCCCTCACATCAAGAATGATTCCATGATCACACAAAACTCATCAAATTTCAAAATAAAAAACAACTCTCTCCCTCTCAAAGACAAACACATGCATGATTTTCCCCATAGGCTTACCCGTATTTTCCAATCAACATGATATTAAGCTCACTCAAGATCACAAAGGTATTTCAAGGCTTGTAACGGGGCTGAGGGCAATGGTGTGATCATTTAGGCTTAGTGACTTCTACCTTCATGAAGCATGGTATGCATTTCATTCTTTCTCCTTCTCTATCACACTTTTTTATTTTCAAAATCCACACCCTATTCTTTTAAGCACGACTCATTGGACACCCCCTTTCTTTTGCTCATTGACCACAGTTTATTTCAACAATTCTTTTCTTTTTCGATCGTTTTCTTCTTTTCATTTCTCTTTTTTTTTTATATGGAGGGGTTCCATCTTTTTCAACACAATCTTTCAACGGGTGAATTTCTCAAACTTCTTGATTTTCCTCCATTTTCACCACACCTCCAACTTAGGCTTTTGGCCTAAGTTGGCTATTCAAAATAATCAATACTCCATGATGATTTTAGGTGGAAAGTAAATGGGTCATTTATGCTCAAGGTTAATCCGAAGAAAAGGATAAGCTCAAATGGTGCCAAGCTAGGTTCACACTCTCACAAGGTGGTCACAAAGAGGTATAATGAAAATGTCGGTTCATTCTTAATGAATTGTGCCTAAGATCATCTCTATCATTTGCTCACATTAGTCAATTGGACAAACAGGGCAAGTTTTAGGTATTATCAAGCATGCATTTCAAGACAACCAAACCACACACGGCATTCAACATAATCATCAAATAAGATTCTACAATTTTAGCTAGTGTGACATGATAATCACAAGATTTCAACTCACCAACCGGCTTAGTCACAATGAGATGGTACGAGCTCACATATGACTAATGCAACTCAATTTGCCTCATCAGATTTGCACATATATGTCATTCAATCAAGAGCACTATTCAAGTCATCGGTATTGATCACAACCGACACTCTAAATTGTAAGAGAACAACCACATTCACACTCAACAAGAGGTGGCAATTTTCAAAATAGGGTCAAAACCACAATCTTATTACAAGCAATGGACCCAAAACCAATATATATAAACACAAGATCATAACTAGCATTCACAACACAAAACTAACAAATATCCACAAAACAACCGAAAAGAGGTAGTAAGGAAATACCTCACCCTGCCAAACTAGTCTAGAGGTTGTCCTCAAATGCAAAGAAATATAGAAACAGAAAAAGATAAAAATAGAAAGGGAGTAAAAAATCCTCTTTCCAGGCTAATCATGGGTGAACTCTGCATCTCAGTGACTCCATCACCTTGGGCATTAGTGCCCAATGCAACATCATATTTGGCTCCACTAGAACCCACCATCGAAGTATCTCTCAGTGATGCCTCAACAACTGTCTTAACCATGGACCCCTCAAGGTCCTCCATATCATCATACTTGGATGTGTAACGAACACACAATGCCTCCTCATCAGTCACAACCTCTGTCTCTACACCTGCGTCATCTCTAGAATCATCTCTGATCATAGTAGCTAGAGGAATCTCAAAACTAGCTTGGGCATCTGCACTAGGAACCTCTGGGATCTCTACCATACTGAACAACATAGGTAGATCAGTGGACTTCAGCTCGTCCATATCTTTCCTCAGCCCAATTAAATCATCCTTCAAGGCCGCTACAACATCAGACACACCCCGACTCTGCTCACAAGCCTTTACCTTCACAGTAAGGGCATCCAGTGCAAATTTGTGGGCATTTATCAAATCTATGTGTTCTCTCATCTCAGCCCTAAGCAGGGCCAAGGCAGTAAGAATCGCCCCCTCAATCAACCTAGGCACAGCGGCCTCTACCCGGGAGGCACACACATCAGTAGATTAAGCCAAATGGCCCATTTGTACAACATTTCCTGGGTGATAGGGTGTGGGAAGCAGAAGCAGCAGTAGCAGTAGTAGGAGGGGGAACAACAGTCGAACTAGGAGGGGCATAATTAAAAGTATCGGGAGTACTTGTAGGCTCACTAGCCTAAAGGGGAAGTATTGCCTCTATCGGCAACATCTCTACATTAACTGCCAGGGACGTATCCGCCGGTGCAGCTCTCCTCCGATCAGCCTCATCCATCATATACTCAGCTTCTATCCGTCGAATGCCAGTAGAGGAAGTCAGAGTCACTTCCACATCCGTCTTTGCAATCATCGGAACATGGTCCTACCTGCACAACTAAGTAACCAACACGGGGAAGGGGAGAGAGGTATGTCTCTGATTTACCCTCATAGACATCTCTTGCTCAATGAGTAGACCTAGATAAAGTCTCTCCCTATCCATAATGCAGCCCAGACACACAGCTTTCAGGTGCCAAAGTATAGATTCATTATGCGTAGGCATTAGTGTGCTGCAAATAAACCCAAACTAGTATCTGGCAGCCATGTTCAGGTCCTTCTTCTCAATGGGAACACCAGCCTCAATCCACCTCGGGGTGGTGTCAGAAAGCAGGGGTGCTAGCAAACCCTTCAAGTCATCAAGGGTCTTCTTTTGAACCTTATCCACATAGTAGTTGATTATATTTGTCGGACAGCCGAGCACCACACTAATATTCATGTTGCTGTATTTGACTTTTTTCCTCGAACAATCACATGGTCAATCGGCTTTAATGTACTGACCTTTTTCTTTCCTTTCAACACCAATTCCCCATGCGCAGAATAGAACTCCCAAACCTATGTAGGAAAGTATGAGCCTCGGGGTGGGTTTGGTGAATATCTCAAATTTGTGGAACTTTATGGTTTTCCACACCTCTGGGTACATGTCTTTAACTTCATCAGTAGACAAACGTTTCTCTTCTATAATCATCCTCAATCCCTCGGCCTTTAACATGTTTAGTGACCGGGGAGGAGGAACCTAAGCTAGTTGTACCTACTCCACTATCTGTGCATGAGGTGGAGGAGGCGTAGGAGTTACCGGGATTCAAGCTGGATCATGTATGACCTTGGAGATTAGGAGTTACCGGGATTCGAGTTGGATCATGTACGACAAATATATATATATATATATATATATATATAAGCAAATGTTCAATTCAAATATTCTTCCTTCCTGATAATATATAGCTCTCTAATTCTAATACTTCAGTCTTATTGCTTGTTGTTTTATCTTTTCAGAATAGTTATTTAGAAAAGTAATAAAGTGTATTTGGTTGTATACCACATTTGCTACAAATTATTAACCGTATTATATTGCTAATTTTTTCAATTTTTCTATTTTCATTTGCCTCATTTCTTTTAATCTTACTTGGTCTTACATGCAACTTCTTGATCTTTGGTGACTTCACAATTGAATTATTTGATGTTAGCCACATTTTCATGCTATTCATTGACAGAATAAAATGGGCATATGTGATTAGGTAGGTCTCCTTGCTATAATAGCTAGCCACATAGTTGATTGGTTCAAACACTTTGTAATGAATAACAACAATACCATAAGGATAAGAAATGCCTCTAAGCTGCCAAGATATAGAACTACAACTCCTATTAACAATGTCTATAATATGTGTAAAACAATAATGCTTAATCACAAAACCTCTTTCCAATTTCAAGAGACAATAGTTGCATTGTATAGACTTCTCGATATTTTCTTGCAAAATCTTCAAAGACATAGTAGATATATTAGTGATCCAAGTGTTTGACAACTATTTCAAATCATCAGTTCTTTTCATCATCTACACCCTAATTTCGTCAAACATTGTGATGATTGTTTTATACCTTGCAGGCAGTATCCATGTATTAAAACTCTCTCTCATATTGTTGTATGCAGCATCACATTTACTATGATCTTGAAAATATCTCTTACTCCATGTATTCAAGTTGCACCATAAAAGATCATCCAAACAACCCCTTCCCAATATCTTTACGTTTTCTATAATATTCTTAACTCAGCTTCAAATATTGATTTGGAAATCCTCCAAAGCAATTTTCTTTTTTTATTCCTTTTAGGTTCCTAGCCCAATTTGCAAGAACATGTGTTGCACATTTTTTTGTATTCAATTAGGGGCAATACCTCTCGAACAACAATTATTAGTCCTTAACAAAGCAACATAACAAACAAATAATAATTAACATGCAAAACACAAGAAAATTAAAAAGACAATAAAACAATAATTAAAGTCCCACCTTTTGCATATCAGTAATTTTCCAGGTGTGATTTTATGTCTTTTCTTATAATAAACTCTAGCAAATTTTTATATGTCTCGTTCACAGGTTCTTCATAAAATACTATCATCTTTTGGAGATAGAAGAACTACTACAAGATTAGTGTAATCAAATTTCTTTTTTTAATAACTACATATATATAATTATATATCGTAGATGATATAGAAATAGCCGGCAAAAGAAGAGTTTTTATAAACTATTCTTTTAAACAAATTTCTTTTAGCCAGATTCAAATATAACATAACTAATAATAAAAAAATACATATATCGAAAATGAGTATTGGAGAATTACCCAATAAAAACAATTCATAAAATTATTTAATAAACAATATCTTATCTTGAATCTTTGACTTTTGTGCTAATACCATGAAACTTAAGTAACATTATGACACAAGAAAATAGAGAAAACAAAGTTTAAAAAAATAAAGGAAAACTCTGTTCTATCTTTAAAGTGTATCCAAATGTGTAAAATAAAACTAAAAGTAATGACATGAATAAGAAAATAGACAAAAAAAGAAGAAGTAAAGAAATAAAGAAAAGCATTCTTATATCTTCAAAGTGTATTCAAATGTGTACAATTAGTTAATAAATTGTTAATTAGTTAATTATCGCCAAGTGTGCTAATTTTAGGTTGTCAC
>JAJOOR010012026.1:0-43409 GCA_036250505.1 Solanum acaule
CATCCAACTTTGCCTACAAGGCCATGATCACAACATGCTTATAAAGTAAACACCTCCCCACTTTCAAAGGGATCAACCACACAATTCTAACATCTACAACATATATATATATATATATATATATATATATATATATCAAGTACTAGAATCAATAATCTATTCACAACTTCGTCATCATCATAAACCTTAGATCACAATTGCCCATTCAAGGCCAACATCCAATATAACACAATTGACCATCAATTCCTCATAATCAATATAGAACAATACATCAATCAATAGCCCATAACAATCTACACATTAATATCACATTATTATCTCGTAATCAATAGACCCACTTTAGACCCAAAATTTAGGATTTCAAGATATTCAAGGGTTCATGGAGTTTTTGATCTTAAAACCATCAATATTAACATAAATCATCATTTGAAATACTTTCATGCAAGAACCCAAGCTTAGAATTGAAATTGGGGTTTTTAGGGTTTTTGAAAAACATTGAAATCACTTTGATTTGGCTCTTTGATTGAAAGGAGAATCAAAGATAAAATCTCCATACCTTTATGACTAATTTCCTTAGGAATTTGAAGAGAAATCAATAGGAACCTATCCCCTAGCTTGAAGCTTCATCAATGGCTTCCATGCAGTTCTAGAGAGAAATTTATTTGAGAGGGAAGGTTCAATTGATAATGAGGTCTAATTCTAGGTCCTGGGGTTTTAACCCACTTAAAATACCCTAAAATAAATAGAATAACCGATTATAATAATTCTCCAAAGTACCCAAACTACCCCTCACTTAGTTGGACCTTTTAAACAAGTCAAACTTGACTTTTATTTTCGCAGATTTCGTCAGGAAACAAGTTCGTGATGCGGAGGTGTTCCCGCAAGTTTCTGGAAATTATAATCCGAGACAATAGAGTCCGCGACACGGACCAAAATTTTGGCCCTTGGTGGAGCTAGTCCGCGACGCGTACATGCTCCCACCATGAACATTTTTGAGCTGCCTTGGCAGCTTGCTCGGCCAAGGGTTAGGGTCCTCCTCGGGGACCCTTAGGGTGGTCCTGGGGAGTCGTACTCGAATGTTTTGACCCTAAAAACATTTATTAAGACAATAGGGTCACTTCCACTGATTTTAGACTCCAAACAACACATAAAAACATGCAAGACACACTAGAACATACTAGCACGCAAACAACTAGTTTTCGAACGTGTTGAACGTCTCTTTGACGTTTGACTTCCAAACTATTTACAACTGACTATAAAGGCCATTCTTAATTATTTTAACAAGTTATTAATGCATAAAACCCATGTGAGGCTCTACTTTATCCTATTTCATTTTAAGGGGCATTACAGATGTTCATGATTAGGTTTACTTGAAAATCCCACCCATGAAAGGGGTAATGAGATTTGAGAAGAAAGGAAAGCTTAGTCTCCGTTATGTACGCCCATATCAAATTTTGAGACGTGTTAATAAGGTTGCTTATGAGCTTGAATTTCCTAATGATTTGGCATTTGTGCATCCGATTTTCCATGTCTCTATGTTGAAAAAGTGTGTTGGAGATCCAACATCTATAGTTCCCTTAGAAGTTTTAGGAGTTGATGAAAAACTTTCTTATGAGTAAGTTCCGGTTGAGATTTTAGACCGACAAGTTACGAAGTTGAGAAACAAGGAAGTTGCTTCCGTGAAAGTATGGTGGAGGAATTATTTAGTTAAGGGTGATACTTGGGAGGCTGAGGCCGATATGATGTCCCGATATACTCATCTTTTTCCTTCTACTCCTACTCTAGCTTGAGGTAATGAGTTCCTCATGATTTACTCTTTGCTTGGTGTCATGTGTTTGAGATATTCCCATGATTTCCTTATTTTATGCATGTTCATGAAAAACTTGTGTTTTGAAATAAAATGAGTTTACATGATTGATTTTCCTCATGTTGTTGTGCATTGAGTGCCTATAGACTTCATGAGAAGAATTGTTGAGCATGACTTTAGCTTGGAGTTGATATTTCCTCCATGGATGTATACTTTTGAGTATAGATTGCATGTAGGCTCCATGAGATGGTGTTGAGTATGCATTTAGCTTGGAGATAGTAGTTCTTCCTTGAAAATGAGAAATTTAGAAATTTCATGCATATTGGGTTGCTAGGTCTAGTTCCTACCTTCCTTATGGTGTGTTTAGTATGTTAAGCTTGGAGTCGATGTTTCCTCCTTGAGTTATTCATTTTGATGAGATTGCATGCATGATGGGTTGCTAGTATTGAGTCTTTCCTTTCAAGAGGTGTCAAGAATTCCATTCGAGGACGAATGTTCCCAAGGGGGAGATAATGTAACACCTCAGAAATCAAGTAGTCTAAGCATAGGGTAAAGTGTCAAGCCTTGAGCCAAGGAATTGAGCTAGGGAAACCTTCACAAGGACCCTTACGGGCCGTGAAGGGCACTGATATGCTCAAACTCTTACACATCAATTAAGAGATATAAACGGTCGAAGTCAATTTATAGAACTCAACGTGAGTTGAGGTCGATCCCACAAAGAAGTTCTTTACAGAAATGATTTCACTGTCGCGTTTTACCAAATGTTGTTATTATTTCCTTAATAAACAATTGCGGAAAGTAAAATTGGGTTTAGCGTTAACGCTTTAATAACCAAAGTTGCAACTAAAGTCTAATTCAACAAGTAACAAAATATCAGTTTCGAAGTTGTTTCAATAATTAACTGAAACTAGGATTGTGTTCCCTATAACGTTGCATCTAATGTTTTTATGTAATTGAGTTTCAGGCAACTTACATCTACAAATTACATGCGAGTTAACTATATCTGATACTTCTCAGTCTACTCAGATAATCTTCACTCAAGTCCTCTCGGTCCCAGAGTGTTACACGATTTACCCTCGCCTACGATGGTGTTAAGATTCTTTTTTCTCGAACTCGAACTTTAACTCCATTTAGTTAGATTAGTTCAGATTTTTCCTAACTATCATTTTTCTCTCGAAAAAATGACAGATACATGCTTAACCTAATGTGGGCACTCATCAAAATATATGAATAACGAAAACTAAACTACAGTTTGTAACCACAAATTGCCTTTCACTCGTTTTATGAAATCACACTTAGAATTTTGTCATGGATCCCACAACCCCAGTTATGGTGTTTAGCTACTCATAATTTCATATAAATGTTTAGAAACATATAAATAAAACATGTTAGAAAATACTTACAAGAATAAGCAAATCAATCACCACTTTGATATTTCAAGAATCGGAAAATCGAACTTCAAACTTAATTCAATATTCCCCAAAATCGAAATCCAAAAGCTATGAATAATGTAAACTCGTTCGTTGTTCAATGAAAGATAATATAAAAATATAAAAACGACCTAATTAATTCAAATAAGTGTTTTTATAAAGAGTCCTACTCGAAGTAGGACTGAACTGTCGGGCCCTTTCACGGCCACTTCCATGACCCGTCAAGGGCTTCACGGTCCGTGAAACCCTCCATGGTCTTCCCTCGGCATTCCTCATCCTTTAGTCTTCAAGGCTTTAACACTGGAATATGCATCACGAACGTCACCACGGACCGTTAAAGAGACCACGATCCGTCTAAGTGTCTGTGGTCTTCACTTGGAACTCCCAAAGTCTGGGTCTTCAATGCCACCACACTATAAATTGCACCACGGACAACACCACGGACCGTTAAAGAGACCACGGTCTGTTTGGGTGTCCGTGGCCTTCACTTGGTTCAATCCCATTTCCACTCTTTGACTTCTGGCCACTGGTTCAACTTCACGAACTATGTCACGATCCGTCTTATTATTCACAGCCCGTATAGGCATCTGTGATCTTTACTTGGGGTTATCAACAAACTTCCTTGAATGGCACACCTACTGGATAGTTGATATCTGGACACTACTTCTGGTTCGAGTGCCAACGATCGTTAGTCAGTATAATAACCCAACCAAGGGTTGGGATCTTCCCTATAGGGAGTGGTTTCGAGAATTATATGTCATGTGCAAATCAGTTCATGCTAGTCATAGCTAAAAGACATTAACGATAAAAAAAACATAATAAATCAAAGGGGTGACACAATGTGTCAATTATCAAGGGGTTTTTGTAACTAATTAACAATTAAAACAACAAAAATAAGAAGATGTGAATATAAGGAGATGGGATTCTTGGGATGTGATAGGAATATGGGATAAACTACACAATCTGGTAAATGCTATTGATAGTCAATTGCTGAACATTTGTAACTAGGCTAGACTTTAGTGGGGGTAAATTCTCTCTCGAGCAACTAACCCCGAATCAACTCAGTTTTTCTCAAACACCGAGTTTTCACTTTTAAGCACCGCCTCCGCCTTAGCCCATTCACTCTCTCGAGTTGAATGTGTGGGAAAAGGGCTTGGGTTCACTCTCTCGAGCTGAACCCACGATGACCCAATAACCACCGGCTATCGATTTAATAGTCTTAGTTTTAAAACCTATTTCTCGAGGAAGCCAAAACACTAAGATGAAATCGTATTTGCAACTATAATCCCATTAAGTTTAAACACAACTACTAGACGAAATCACAGTTAAACAACAAATAGACTAACAATAAGCAATACCCAATAGGAAATTTAACCCAAATTCACAAAATCACACCCAAAGAATTGGGGTTTAAGCTAGACATAGAAAAAAGGAAGAAAATGATACCAAATCTAAGTAACATCAACTGGGTATGATTTATATTCAATTTAAATGAGTCTAGGATGAAGAATCTTCAACACCTACTTCCAATTTCTTGGAATTGGAAGTCTTCAAATCTTCAAAAGCTAAGAACAAGGTCTCTCTACTTGAAACTTAGAAAAATAAAATGTTGTATCTGAAATTGCATACAATGATAAAAATTCCAACTAGTATTTATAGTTGTCAAAAGATGTGCTACGAAGGATCACTCGGCGCAGTTAGTTGGGATCACCCATACACTCGGCGATCCGCCCTTTGGTCTGATTCATCGCCTTTCAGCTCTTACCTTCAGCATCTTCGCGTCCTGGATCATTAGGCGGTATAGTACTGCTTCGCGGAACTTCTCGCTGACACGCCGACTGCTCCATTTCACCACTGATTTGATCTTTTCCTTCAGGGCTCAGCACACTTTTCGTTCGAGAATCAACTGCACATGAATAGGCTCTTCCTTAGGCCTTCAAGGAGGAAGCAGCTTTTTTCCAAAATTTTGGGGAAAATCAAATGAAATTCCCCGGGGGTAGCTACAAGCATAAACCGGTTTAATAAATTACGTAGAGTGATCACAAAAGGCGAGGATAAGATGGTGACTCACCGAATGGATTCGGCGATTCTCAGATCTTCATTTCTTCGTTCTTTTAGCTGCCTTTGTTCATTTTTTCTAAGTAGTATCCATGCTTTACCTCAAACTCCAAATACCTAAAACTTAAGGGTTTTCATCAGATATTGAGACAAAATATTCATTTGAGGACACTAATTTTTTTCAAAAACATAGCCCTAAATGAATCCAATTTGTGGACTCATCAACACCCTCAAAACTTTTGCTTGTCCTCAAGCAAACCCAAGTTCAGCCGTTCAAAAAGGGTGTCTCGAACAGTGCTACACAAGACTCATTCATAAATGCACACAACAAGACTCAATTTACTTATGCAAAGATCAAATGTGCACTGAAAGATTCAAGTTGTGACTCACCAATATCAAAGAAACTCGTGGTCACAATACTTGCTTCAAATGTAAGTTCAAGCTCAACCAAAGTGTTCAAAAGCCCTCACACAAGGAATGATTCCATATTCACACACAATGGTTTGCAATTTAAAGCTTCAGAATCAAATGCAATCCTCACACTCACAAAGATGAACACAATGCATACTTTCACCCATAGGTTTGCCCGTATTTTCCAATCAACATTTGTTTCAGCTCACTCAAGATCAAAAAAGGTCTTGTCAAGGCTTGTAATAGGGCTGAGTGCAAAGGTATGGTCATTTAGGCTCAATGACTTTCATCCTCATGAAACACACTTCCTTTCCTATTCCTTCATCATTCTCTTTAGTGCTCATAAGTCATCCTATTATTCACTTCCCATGGATTTTTGGAAACCCCATTTTCTTTGTATTTTCACAACTTTATTCCACTTCTTTTTCATTCTTTTTATTTTTCTTTCTTTCTTTCCTCTTTTATTTATTTATGGAGGGGTTCCATTTTTCTCAAAACCATGGGTAAGAAGGACTTGCACTTCTTGATTTACCCTTTCTTTTCACCACACCCCCAACTTAGGCTTTTGGCCTAAGTTGGCAATTCAACTAACCACAACTTCATGAGGATTATAGGTAATGGATAATGAAAGGTTATGTTTGCATGAAGTTTCTTCCAAAGAAAGTTAAGGTTCAAGGGGTGTTAAAAAGAGGTTCACACAAGCTCACAAGGTAGGCCACAAAGAGGTATATGTCAAATTGGCTCACAGTTGCCTAATATCATATCAATAGATAGCCTTACTTAGTCAACCGTACCAACGGGGCAAATTCTAGGATCTATCATGCATGTTTCAAAGTAAGTTCATCACACTAGGCATTAACACTACAGTGAAACAAGACTCCACACTTTCGCTAGTGTGCAATGATCATCACAAGAGACTCAATTTGATACTAGGCTAGTCATAACGAGATGCAAAGAGTTCACATATTGTCTATGCAACTTCATTTGGCCTCATTGTAGCCACGCATTCATGTTCGTTCGATTGAGAGCACTATTCAAGTCATCGGTATTGATCAGAACTAAGACTTAAATTTTGAAAAAGAACAGCCACATTCAACACACGAGAGGTGGCAAAAAAATTCGGATGGGTCAAAATCATTTTGCAATTTAAAATAAAAGGAACCAGAAGCTCAAACATCCACAGAAAGTAGTGTAAACACAATTTAAGCACAAATCCCAAATATAAACAAAACACGAACATCAATAGCACACAAAGGTGGGCCTCACCCCACCACAAATAAAAACATTTGTCCTCAAATGCAAATAACACAAAATTCGAAATGTAAAATAAATAAAGACAGAGAGGGAGGTAACTAGGGGATCCTGGCTAATCGGTCGCTCCATCTATCTGGGCTTTAATGCCCGGAGTGACCCCAGAAGGACCACCTCCACTGGATCCAGCAATAGGTGCTAAGGAAGCCTACACAGCAGCATCTATCATAATTGCTTCCGTCTTGGTCAAGTCTTCATCTGCAGCTCCTTCAGTCTCCTTATGCATCTCTTCATCAGTCTCTGCTTCTAACTCAGGATCGGTTGTCTGCTTCTCTCTATCCCCATGTACAGTGGTGGTCTGAGGCATCTCAGGCATGTCTGGATCTCCACTGTTCCAAAGACCATGGACACATCGGTGGACTTCAGGTGGTCTACATCTTTTCGCAGCTTAGCAATGGCAATTTTAAAATCGTCACCTCCTCTGTGGCCCCTTGGTTGTGCTCACACACCGCTATCCTAGCCTCTATGACAACAATGGTAGTGCTTAGAGGTGTCACAGCATCAGCTAGGGTAATCTGGATCATGCCTAGAACAGAGGCCCCTAGACTGACAGCGCGACGATCAGCAGAAAGGGCCAGCTGTCCCATCTGGAGTAGGGAGACCTGGGTGAGTGGAGGCCGGGAAACAGCAGCAACAATAGTGGGTGTGGGAGACCGTGCAGCAACAAAAGAACCTTGAGTGTCAGTAGGAGTAGCAATGGTTTTGGATATACTTGAAGGCCCAGGGGCCGGAGTAGGCAGAGGTGCCTCTGGAAGTGATGATTTTGTGTTTACTAACTCCACCGATGTTGCCGTCTTCCTTTGTGTTTGATCCTTAAGGTACTCGGCTTCGATACTCCGAATATCAGTAGAGGTTGTGGGCATCACTTCCATATCCTTCTTGGCATCTCAAGGTACCTGAGCTTGTTTGCATAATTCTATGATCAATATTGGGAATGGAAGTGAGGTGCGGCTCTGCCTTGCACACGTGAGTATCTCTTAAGCAATGATTGTACCTAAGTTTATATGAGTTTCCTCTATGATGCAACCCAAGCAAGCTGCCTTGGCAAGGCGAAGGATCAACTCATTCTGGGATGGCATAATTGTGCTGCTGATAAAACCGAACCAGAACCTTGCGGCTATGTATAGTTCTTTCTTTTCAATCGAAACTTCTTCCGCCAACCACTTTGGAGTCTCATCTAAAATTAGTGAGGCTAACCACTTTTTCATCTCATCCAGCTTCTCTGTTCTGATCTAATATTTGTGAACATCCCCAAGACTGCGTTGATCTCCCCACTATCACACTTCACCCTCCTGCCTCTAACAACCACATAGTCCACTTCTTTGAAGGTTGTTGCTAGCTGCTTTTTCTTGGGTATTAGTATACTATATGCACTGTAGAACTCTCTTACCCAGTTTGGAATATAAGGGCCATGGGGTTTGGTGAAGATTTGAAACTTGTGGTATCTCAAGCACTCCATTATCTCTGGGTACCTGTCTATAACCCCGTCTATGGACAGACGCTTTTCCTCCAGAATTGTCCTCAGCCCCTCAGCCTTTACTCGATTCATTGACTTAGGCGGAGGACCCTTTACTAGAGGCGCTAATACCATTGCATGCTCGGGAACAGGAGGTGTAGTAGTGGTAGGCTTTCGGTGAGTCACCGAATGCTTTTGGAGATGTAGACTTTCGGTGAGTCACCCAATGCTTTTGGCGATGTAGACTTTCGGTGAGTCACCCAATGCTTTTGGCGATGTAAGGCTTCTTGCCGAAAGTTACAAAACCCATATCACAAGTAGCATGAAATTAAAGGTGAGATGGGTTATTCAGCGAACCGCCGAATGGTTTGGTGAGCTTGACCCAGCTCGCCAAACGGCCCAACGTGCCTATTTCCAACCTATCTTCTCGACTTCAACCATGCAAACCCCGAAAACAAAACTAAACTATGCACTAGTACAATTAAGCTCAGACCCATAACACATAATCATGATATAACACCACCCACGCACAACCCTATAAGATTTAACTCATTTTTACGCGCAACAAAAAAGGAGTTCAAAAGTCAAGATAAAATGGGCAAGATTTACAAATCGAACTCGGCATTTCAACAATCTAAATCTATCAGAGAGGCCCATCACACATCAATTCAATAAGCCCAATTGCATAAGAGAACAAATTTTTCAAAGTTGCCTCGGGGTTCAGGAAAACCAACCTTTTATGCTGATCGAAGTACTTTGAAATGCTAGGAGGCAATGTAATCCCAAGTTCGAACACCAATCTACGACTAAAATACCAGGAATGCAAAGATAATGAAAATTACTTACTAGGTGCAGATTTGTTGTCACGACCTGAGAGCACCCCTTGTCGTAACAGGACGTACTCGACCCCGACGGGGTCTTACACAAGCCTCATAGTCATTCATTGCATTCAATAATGAAAATAGTGCGAAATTAAAAATTTATATTTAAAACCATCCGATTCAAAACATTCATTTAACAATCTTTCAAAAGACACAATGGAAGACTAAGTCTCACATGGCCATCTTAGACAAAACTTTAACAAGATAGGGTCACGGGCCTTTACAATTGAAGTCTTAACAACAGTCTCAAAATAAGAAAGAACTAGAAACAATAAGAGTCCTTGTCCTCGACCTATGAGGACATACCAAGTCTTTGAGGAAAACTCTATCTAAGCACTTCAATTCTAGCTAGAATCAATCACTTGCCAGAACCTACACTTGTAGTAAAAATAGGAAAATATGGGTTAGCACATAAAAATGTACCAAGTATGATGACCATGCAAAATCATGTTTTAAAAGGGACATTTGGTTAGAAACCATGCATTATGCCACTTTTTAGAAATATCAAGTGCAATAGCATAAGAGACATACATTACACATAGAATCAATATGCAAGTCATAATACCACATTTAGACAACATCATCATGTAAACCATTACCTTTACCTTAGACCTTCACTTCAAGTAACCTTCATGCTATACTTTGTGCAATGCATGGATAGCATCCCATACCACCACCCACACCAAGGCACCACATTAGGGTCACCAAAAGTGAACTTACCATTCCTTCATTTTCACCTTTACCCAATATCCAAACATAACAGACATATCATTTCATAAGGCATGACAAGGGAAAATAACTCATAATATAACCCAAGTATGGCATGTATATAACATTAATCATTTAAGAGTCAACATTCTTTAATTGCTTCATTTAGAGAACTTTCATACAATAGTCATTAAGATTTAGAGAACTCACTATGATCCTATCAAAGCCTACAAGTGCAATGTATAAAATGCATCCCATACTACCACCTACACTTCATAGATCCTTTCAAGAAACCATAATGCACATCTCACATGATGGGAATAAGTGTTTAACCAACATAGACCATGCAAGCTAGAGATGAAATTTGGTGTCATATGGCCTCACACCGTAAAGAGGTGTTCCACTTGCCTAAGGTAGAACGATAACATTAGCTCGGATGAATCCTTAGCTTGGATGAAATCTGCTAGCTAATATCCTATGTGGGCACATAGTTATGGGATAGGAAGATGTCCCTTGGAACTCTAACCTAACATTGGGAGAGTTTCCATCTAACCATATCCGCTCGATGCTTAGCCTATATTCCCATAGATTATTTCTTTCATATTACATTAGTGTATTAGGGAAAAGTGCCACAGGCCTCTCGACACATAATACATAATTACCCAAGGAAGGAATGTTATAAGCCTATCGATCCATGGTACATTCAAGGACAGCTCTAGGGTCCTCATGAAAATAATGCCATAAGCCTATCGAATCATAGTCCCTCATTACATGCTTATACTCATGAAAGGAGTGTCACTAGCCTATCGATTCATGGTACATTGACTCATTAAGAAAGGAATTCCACTAGCCTATCGATTCCATAGTCTTTATTACATTAAATCATTTGTGAAGAGAATGCCTAAAGCCTATCAATTCATAGCCATCAAGTCAAGACACATTCATCACTTATATATAAATGGAATGTCATAGCCTATCGATTCATATTCATCAAGTCAAGACACATTCATTCTACAAGAAAAGGATGCATAAGCCAACCGATTCTAAATTCAACATTCACATTATAGAAACTCTTCACATTCCAACATTATCATTCATGAGTGTCAAGTAGAGTAACAGCCTTTCAATACCAACACAAATACTTTGAACACAAGATCATCATTTTATCATTGAATCACATGTAAATCCTTCACATTACACAACGTCATGATAATACTTCAATTCATCACATTATGCCTTCAAGGCCATGGTCAGAATGTGCAAAGTAAGTAAACACCTCCACCTTTCAAGTGGATCAACAATTCAAGCACAATTCTACATTAGATTGAAATTAGGTCAAACTTGCCCTTTCAAGGCCATGATCACCAATCCTCAATTCACCAACAATTCACCATAATTATACATACATAATGATACAAATCAATAATCTAAATCAATCTACACATAAATCCATCATTATTCATTCATAATCAACAAACCCACTTCATAAGGCAAAATTTAGGAATTTAGAGAAATCATGGGTTCATAGAGTAAAGTCGTCTTAAATCATCAATTAAGCATCAATATAATCATCATATGACATTAGTATACCTTTAAAATCATTTAATAGAAGAACCCATGAGATTGAGTAAAACCCTTCAAATTTCATGAACTTGATAACTTTGAAAACTTTTTGGGAATTGACTCTAGGGTGAAAACTAACCCTAGATGAAGGATCACCATACCTTTTTCTAAGATTTCCCCAAGAAATTTGATGACGAAAGCTTTGAATCCAAACCCTATCTCCCACTTCTTCTTCTTCCTTGAGTTTGAGAGAGAAATATTAAGAGATAAGAACTTTGGGGTTTTGATTTGGGAGTTTTGAATAAAGGAGTAAATGACGTATTTTAAGACTTGAAACTATTTAAATTTAGGATATAAATCATTTAAAATCAACCCCACATAATAAAACATTAAAACAAAATTACTTAAAAACCCTTAATTTGGGCAACCCCGTGAGGGACCAAGGGCACTTAGACGGTCCGTGAAGGAGGATCATAGCTAGTGGTGGTGCTCATGGTCCTCTAGGCAGTAGCTCCATTTTGTGGCGAAGCCTCCACCAGGCCAAGTAATCTTCACGGCCCCTTCTACGGGCCATGGTCAAGACGACTGGCCGTGAAGTGGTCCGTGGAACTTGGGCAGTAGCTTGGCCAAGTTGCCTTGCTTGCCATGCCACCAAGTGACCTTCATGGCCACTTCTAAGGACCGTGGTCAAGACCACTGACTGTGAAGTGGTCCGTAGTCATGAGGCAGTGCTTGGCCAAGGTTGGGGAGCCTTGGCCTTTGGCTTAGGCCTTGCCCCCATGGCTTGGCACATGCCCTTGCAACCCTTAACAAACATAAAAAGGGGTCTTTTAACTATGGAGTCTAACACGTGCCTTGACGTTGACTCCTAAACCAAAGCTCGGGACAACATTACACCATATCAAACCCCTTATCAAACTCAAACACTCACACATTAGGCTCTACCTTAACCTATCATTTTTCGAGTCATTACATTATCCCCCACTTAGGAACATTCGTCCTCAAATGACACTTTAAAAACTTTAAGGAGATAATGACTCAAGACTAGCAGCCCAACAATCATGACACATCAATACAAATGCAGAACATCAACTCCATATCAATAGGCTCAAAACACAACAAGAAAGTAAAAACTACATCTACAAACTCATTATGCACAAAACATTAACATTTATCATTTCATTGGAGGAACTTCCTTCTCCAACTCACATCATTCTCATTGCAACATCATTAGGCACATTATGCAACTCTTTCAAGAACACATTTAAGCATGCTTAACAAGTCAACTCATGAAGCATTTAAGCAACTCATCATAGATGCATATCAATATGAGGAACACAATCATGAAAACTCATTTTCTCAAATGAACATAAACTTCATTAAAACATGCATAACATAAGGAGACCATGGAAACTCATTTTCCACATAGGACTCCAAAACATGAAACAAGCTACAAGGAACTCTTGGTCTCAAGCTTGAATAAGAATAAAAGGGAAGAGATAAGGATATCAAAACTCACCACAACCTACTATTCATCATACCATCCCCCACTTAAGGGTAAACCCAACTAAGGATAACATGAACAACAACAAAAGGAACTAAAACTTACCGGTACCTTCCTCCGGATTCGCTCTTTTGTCTTTGTTAGCTTCAAGAGCATAGAAATGGTTCTTCTTTGGAGCATTAGGATCCAGGCCAACATAAGAAGCTTGTTTGGCCTTCCTTCCCCTAGCCGTAAAATTAGGACAATTTCTCACTTGATGATCATGCTTTCCACAACCATAGCACCCACTAGTACCGGCTAGGCACTTCCCATGATGCTTCTTCCCACAAGTGGTGCAAAGAGGTTTAGAAGATTGAAATCCACCACCTTTCTCCTCATTATCCTTAGGAGCACTAGAAAAATCTTGGTTAGGAACTCTCTTCTTGAACCTAGGTTGAACTTGCTCATCGAACCTACCCCTTTTCAACTCCCTACCCTTTCTCTTAAGTTTGGACTCCTCAATAGATTGAGCATACACCATAAGTCTAGAAATGTCCATATCATTATGGAGCATCGTCGTATGGCACTCTTTCTCAACTAGGTCGGATATAGCCGTCACATACCTACTCATCTCATCCCTAGGGTTAGACACCAAGGATGGAGCATACTTAGACAAGAGGGTAAATTTCAAGGAGTACTCTTCCACACTCATGCTACCTTGCTTAAGATTGATAAACTCCCCAACCTTACACTCCCTCTTCTCATGGGGAAAGTACCTGCCAAGGACAGCTCCCTTAAACTTCTCCCATTCTATATGACCCGCTTCTAAAGGCCTATTGGCTTTCCATTGAGTGAGCCACACTTGGGCAACTCCTTCAATTGATAGGAAGCCAACTCCGCTTTCTCCCTAGATGATACACCCATCGCATTGGCTATCTTATATACCTCATCCAAGAATTCTTAGGGATCCTCTCCCATTCTAGAACCAAGAAATATCGGACGATTCATCCTCACAAAGTCTCTCAACCTTGAGGCCGTGGTACTCTCATTAGCATTCACCCTAGGCCCCACATCTCGGGTAGCTTTAGCCATCATGGCTTGAGCCAAGGTTAGAAAGCCGCCATAATATCTTCATTGGTCATGGCCGAGGGATCCACCGAAACTTGATTCTCTTGAGTCACTTCGTCACCTTGAAGACCTTGGGGAGGAACTCCCTCATTCCCTATCTCTTCATCCGCCCTCCTCGGGTTCGCCCTTATATTCATATCCTATAAACACAAGAGAAGGGTTAGGAAAAAGGACAACTATAAATTTAAATTCTAAGGCACGACTTCAAGAATATGAAGGAAGTGTAACTTTCTAATGTCCGATAGCCTCTCGCTCATAGATGTGTCGCGACTCACACTGATGAACAAGACTCGACTAGACGTGGCTTGTGATACATCAACCATACAACAATTTCCAAAATCCTATGCTCTGATACCATGTTTGTCACGACCCGAGAGCACCCCCTAATCGTAACACGGCATACTCGACCCCAAAGGGGTCTTATACAAGCCTCATAGTCATTCATTGCATTCAATAATGAAAATAGGGCAGAATTAAAACTTTATATTTAAAACCATCCGATTCAAAACATTCATTTAACAATCTTTCAAAAGACACAGCGGAAGACTAAGTCTCACATGGCCATCTTAGACAAAACTTTAACAAGATAGGGTCACGGGCCTTTACAATTGAAGTCTTAACAATAGTCTCAAAATAAGAAAGAACTAGAAACAATAAGAGTCCTTGTCCTCGACCTATGAGGACATACCAAGTCTTGGAGGAAAACTCTACCCAAGAACTTCAATCCTAGCAAGAATCAATCACTTGCCAGAACCTACACTTGTAGTAAAAATAGGAAAATATAGGTTAGCACACAAAAATGTACTAAGTATGATGACCATGCAAAAACATGCTTTAAAAGAGACATTTGGTTGGAAACCATGCATTATGCCACTTTTTAGAAATATCATGTGCAATAGCGTAAGAGACATACATTACAAATAGAATCATCATGCAAGTCATAATACTACCTTTAGACCTTAAACCATCATGTAAACCATGTAACCTTCACTTCAAGTAACCTTCACTTCATATTACCTATACCTTAAACCTTCACTTCAAGTAACCTTCATGCTATACCTTGTGCAATGCATGGATAGCGTCCCATACCACCACACACACCAAGGCACCACATTAGGGTCACCAAAAGTGAACTTGCCATTCCTTCATTTTCACCTTTACCCAATATCCATACATAAGAGACATAACATTTCATAAGGCATGACAAGGGAAAATAACTCCTAATATAACCAGGTATGGCATGTATATCATATTAAACATTTAAGAGTCAACATTCTTCAATTGTTTCATTTAGAGAACTTTCATACAATAGTCATTAAGACTTAGAGAACTCACTATGATCCTATCAAAGCCTACTAGTGCAATGTATAGATGGCATCCCATACTACCACCTACACTTCATAGAACCTTTCAAGAAACCATAATGTACATCTCACATGATGGGAATAAGCGTTTAACCAACATAGACCATGCAAGCTAGACATGGAATCCAGTGTCATATAGCCCTACACCGTAAAGAGGTGTTCCACTTGCCTAAGGTAGAACGATAACATTAGCTCGGATGAATCCTTAGCTTGGATGAAATTCGTTGGCTAATATCCTATGTGGGCACATAGTTATGGGATAGGAAGATGTCCCTTGGAACTCTAACCTAACATTGGGAGAGTTTCCATCTAACCATATCCGCTTGGTGCTTAGCCTACATTCCCATAGATTATTTCTTTCACATTACATTAGTGTATTAGGGAAGAGTGCCACATGCCTCTCAATACATAATACATAATTACCCAAGGAAGGAATGCTATAAGCCTATCGATCCATGGTACATTCAAGGATAGCTCTAGGGTCCTCATGAAAAGAATGCCAAAAGCCTATCGAATCATGGTCCCTCATTACATGCTTATACTCATGAAAGGAGTGTCACTAGCCTATCGATTCATGGTACATTGACTCATTAAGAAAGGAATGCCACTAGCCTATCGATTCCATAGTCTTCATTACATTAAATCATTTACGAAGAGAATGCCTAAAGCCTATCAATTCATAGCCATCAAGTCAAGACACATTCATCACCCATATATGAAAGGAATGCCATAGCCTATCGATTCATATTCATCAAGTCAAGACACATTCATTCTACAAGGAAAGGATGCATGAGCCTACCACTTCTACATTCAACATTCACATTATAGAAACTCTTCACATTCCAACATCATCATTGATGAGTGTCAAGTAGAGTAATAGCCCTTCAATACCAACACAAATACTTTGAATACAATATCATCATTCTATCGTTGAATCACATCTAAATCCTTCACATTACACAACATCATGATAATACTTCAATTCATCACATTATACCTTCAAGGCCATGGTCAGAATGTGCAAAGTAAGTAAACACCTCCACCTTTCAAGTGGATCAACAATTCAAGCACAATTCTACATTAGCTTGAAATTAGGTCAAACTTGCCCTTTCAAGGCCATGATCACCAATCCTCAATTCACCAACAATTAACCATAAATATACATAGATAATGATACAAATCAATAATTTAAATTAATCTACCCATAAATCCCTCATTATTCATTCATAATCAACAAACACACTTCATAAGGCAAAATTTAGAAATTTAGAGAAATCATGGGTTCATAGAGTAAAGTCATCTTAAATCATCAATTAAACATCAATATAATCATAATATGACATTAGTAAAAAATTTAAATCGTTTAATAGAAGAACCCATGAGATTGGGTAAAACCCTTGAAATTTCATGAACTTGAAAACTTTGAAAACTTAATTGGAATTGACTGTAGGGTGAAAACTAACCCTAGATGAAGGATCACCATACCTTTTTCTAAGATTTCCCCAAGAAATTTGATGAAGAAAGCTTTGAATCCAAACCCTAGCTCCCACTTCTTCTTCTTCCTTGAATTTGAGAGAGAAGAACTTTGGGGTTTTGATTTGGCTATTTTGAATAAAGGAGTAAAGGAAGTGTTTTAAGACTTGAAACTATTTATAATTAGGATATAAACCATTAAAAATCAACCCCACATAATAAAACATTAAAACAAAATAACTTAAAAACCCTTAATTTGGGTAGCCCCGTGAGGGACCAAGGGCACTTTGATGGTCCGTGAAGGAGGATCACATCCCGTGGTGGTGCCCGTGGTCCCCTAGGAAGTAGCTCCATTTTGTGGCCAAGCCTCCACCAGGCCGAGTAACCTTCACAGCCACTTTTACGGGTCGTGGTCAAGACCACTGGCCATGAAATGGTCTGTGGAACTTGGGTAGTAGCTTGGTCAAGTTGCCTTGCTTGCCATGTCACCAAGTGACTTTCACGGCCACTTCTACGGACCGTGGTCAAGCCCACTGATCGTGAAGTGGTCCGTGGTCATGAGGCAGTGCTTGGCCAAGGTTGGGCAGGGTTTGCCTTTGGCTTAGGCCTTGCACCCATGGCTTGGCACAACCCTTTGCAACCCTTAACAAACATAAAAAGGGGTCTTTTAACTATGGAGTCTAACACGTGCCTTGACGTTGACTCCTAAACCAAAGCTCGGGACAACATTACACTATATCAAACCCCTTACCAAATCCAAACTCAAACACACACACATTAGGCTCTAACTTAACCTATCATTTTTCGAGTCCTTACATTTGCGAAAGTTAAGATCGAGTGGAAAATGAAAATTTGGCAAACTTTGAAACCATTGGACTTTAAACCGTCCAGTTGTTGTCCATTCGGTGACATTAGTCATGACCACCGAACTACTCAGCGTCACGTCAAGTAGTCACATTCCTCGATAAAATTTACAGAACCCTTAGTTATTGTGGGAGTTCAAACGGCGGACTTATTGCCAATCTACACTTGTTGATCACTCTCCACATCTCAACCTACAAAATCAATACACCATTATTTCTATAATAAAATAAAGCATTTATGACCTTGGGTTGCCTCCCAAGAAGCGCCTTAGTTAATGCCGTGGCACGACGTAAATCTGCCCTTAAATTTCAGTATTGGGGGTTGCCTCATTTTCATAAAGCCACCTCTCTGTTGAATCTGAGTTGGGCGAGGGCATCAATTAGTCCATTTGGGACCCCAGCAACTGAATGAGCAAAGAATGAGAGGTAGTCATCTGATTTAGCATCATAACATTCTCTCTAATCTCTTCCAACACTCTGTCGTGCTTATCGACTTTGTGTAGGATGAGCAAGAGGACCTCTTCAATTTTCTTGCCCTCTTTCTTCTTCGTATTTTGACGCTCGTGAGGAGGAATGTACTTATCCTTTCCTTTGTATAGTACCTCTAAGTCATTTACCTTTTGGGCCAAGTCATCGAGCTGCTCTAACAAAGTGGCCATTCCTTGGTCTTTCTCCTTCTTCTTGATGGTCTTGGACATGTGATCAAGGAGGTGGACTGCTTTTGCATAGGGAAACTAGATGAATCCGCCTAGAGAAAGTTGATCAGTCACCATTTTATTCTCATGGCCAATACCTCTATAGAAGCATTCCAATAGCATACGTTCTAGAATGTCATGAGCTGGGCACTTATGCACGAGAGCATTGAATCGTCGCCACAACTCGTGAACTAACTCCCCTTCCTCTCTGTTGAAACTTAAGATGCCATCCCTGAGCATCAAATTTTTCTTTAGATGGAGGTAATCCATTTGATCACCATCTTCACTAATTACACTCATTTTCCTGCTTCCGTCACAAAACTAACAAACAAAAACAAAACTAAAAATAAAGTTAGTAACCTACGACTATTAGAAGCAAAGTTTGACATAATCAAAAAATATTCACGTAACACCACTCCCCGGTAGCGGCACCATTTTGATGTTTGCGTAATCAAGACACAACTTTCAATGCAAGTGTCCACGATCGTATAATAGTAAAGTAACCCAACCAAAGGTTGGGGTCGAGTCCTAAGGGAGTGGGCTTGAGAATTAATAAAAAAAAAAAATTAAGTTCTAATTAGTCATAACTAAAATCATTGTCGAATAAAAAAATACTAAATCTAAGGGGAGACACAAAAGTGTCAATTAACAATGGGGGTTTGTAACAAGTAAGCATAAAATCAGCAAAAATGCAAAGAGTACTAATCAAGGAGATGAGATTCTTGGGATGTGATTGGAATGTGGGTTAAACTAGATCATAGGGTACATGCTTTTGATAGTAAATTCGTTGAATATTTGTGACTAGGCTAGACCATAGTGGGGGTAAATTCTCTCTTGAGCAACTTGCCCCAAATCAACTCGATTTCTCTCAAACACCGTGTTGCCGCATAAAGAACAGCCTCCACCTTAGCCCACTCACTCTCTTGAGCTGAGTGTGTGGGAGGACTAGGGTTCACTCTCTCGAGCTGAACCTCATGTCGACCCAATCCCACGGACCATCAATTTAGTAGTCTTGGTTTTACGACCTCTCTCTCTCGCAAGCCGAAAATACAAAGGTGAAATCATATTTGCAACTACAATTTCATTAAGTTCCAACACAACTACTAAACGAAATAACATTTAAAAAATAAATAAACCATCAACAAGCAAGACCCAATAGATAATCTAACCCATATTCACAAAATCACACCCCAAGAATTGGGGTTTTAGCTAGACATGTATAAGAGATAGAAATTTATACCAATATGAGTTTGCATTCAAATGGGTATGAAGATTTAAGTCTCAAAACAAATCAAGAGTGAAGAATCCATAAGACCCAAGTCCAACATCTTGGAGTTGAAACCCTTTGAACCTTCAAGTTCTTCAAAACCCTCTCCAAACTTAGAACTCAAAAATAGAAGCAAAGTCGGAAAATTACTGTTCAAAGCTAAAAATTTGATACGAGAATAATAATTCTCAATGAGTATTTATAGTTTTCAGAAATCTGTGCTGCGAAGGATCACTCGGCGAAGTTAGTCGGAATCGTCGATCAACTCGGTGATCCGCCCTTTGGTCTAGTTCATCGCCGTCTTGAGTTAGCCTTCAGCATCGTCGTGTTTTGGATCATTAGGCGACATAGTACTGCTTTGTAGAACTGCTCGGCGACACACCGACTGCTCTTTTTCACCACCGATTTGATCATTTCCTTCAGGGCTCAGCACACTAAAACAAAAGGCGAGGATAAAACCTTTTGGCGACTCACCGAACGAGTTCGGTGATTCTCAGATTTTTATTTCTTCGTTCTTTCAGCTACCTTTGTTCCTTTTTGCTAAGTAGTGTCCATGCTTTCCCTCAAACTCCAAATACCTGAAACTTAAGGGTTTTCATCAGATATTAAGACAAAAAATGCATTTGAGGTCATTAATTCTATCAAAATATAGCCCTAAATAAGTCCAATTTGTGGACTCATCAATAGCAACCACGAGCAGTTTAATGGCTCGTTAGAAGGACCACGGCCCGTCAAGGGCTCCGTGTTCTTCACTTGGGCATCAAAATCTCAGATCCCACCTTGCATTCTCTTCTTTTCTTCTTTTTCACTCCAACATGTTTTACCTGTACAAACACTACCAAACACATCATATCCATATAACTACACCTTATTTTAGTATTGATTCTTAGTTTTCAATCATCAAATGTGCCAAGATTTCGCGGCACATCAACACCCTCAACTTAGAACCATTACTTGTCCTCAAGTGATGAGAAAACAATATTTTCATCCTTCAAATCATTCAAACACTTTCGAAACCACGCAACAGCCATCTCAAACACAATTTGTATCCAAAACCATGAATCTAACATGCAAGGATCAATCTGTGACATCTCATTACTCACAGTCGATCATGCTTATGCCTGTGAATTATCAGCTAACACAATCTACTCTCAAATGCAATCACTGTGTCCTCACACCAAAGAAGTCCATCACTCATGATAATTGGGACTAAGTATTATGCTCACACTCTTAAAGAACTTCTAACACTAGCAACAAACTACCATAGGCTTTCCCTTGCTTTCTACGCTCTATGTCGCAAATACTCGGAATAGGATCACTGTAGGACTTTATCGGCTTGTAACATAGGCTCAGTCTAGGGTATGGATATTTGGGTTCATGAGTGACTAGTCCCTTGGTTTTCCAAAGTTTCGTTTTCACACAACTCTTTTCTGAGTGATTCCCTTTTTTTCTTCATTTCAGCACATCCCAGCAACCACTATTTTCTTCTTCTTTCTTTTTTTTCTTCACACTTCCTTTTTTTTATATGCACTCAGCTCACTGGTTGACCCTTCTTTTGCACTTCTTCTTTCTTCTCAGATTGTAGTCACCCTCAACTTAGGCTTTTGGCCTGAGTTGTGACATCGTATCTTCGGAAACCAAAGGATATGATATTTATTGGGTAAGAAAAAAAGTTGACTTTTAGGCTCAAATCGGGTTCAATTGGTAAGCTTTTTATTTGGTAGTTCTATTTTTAGCTTTTTATTTGCTTACAAAAATGGCCTACTAATCCTTTCCTATCTAGTTATTCTTAGACTTAAGCAAGACTACTTGGGCAAGTTCTAGTGTATGCTCCTAGTGTTAGACCTCAAACATCATTCTCACACACACATGACATAGGACTACATTATCCACTTTCTTGGTTCACCAATTTATTGATCAGACTAACAATGCTCAACATGCAAGTATCTAAGATGTCATCTAAAGATCCTAACAGTTAAAGTTCAGATTCAGGTCGTCATTTCTAACAGACTAGCTGTTGCACAGCTCAACACACAAACACAAACACAAAACCAATTTTTTTTTAGTAAACACAGAGTCAACCTCCATTCAGCTTAGAATGGTAGGTTGCTCACCACCCCCTCCCCAAAAAAAAGGACTCTTCCCTCAAAGTCAATAGAGAAAGTAAAACAGGGTTGTGAGGAGGGGTCATACCTAAGGCGCTCTAGGCGCCAGTTGTCGTCTCAGCATCGGCACCCTTATCAACGGGTGCACTCTCAGAACTCAGCACATGATCAGGTTGGCCATCAGGTGCTTCTCTACCAGAAGGTCCAGCTAACACTACATCTCGTTGTTGTTGCTCACGGGCTTCTTTTTCTCTTGCTGCCTTCCTTGATGCCTTGTGGGCTTTCTTTTCTTGCCTTCTTTCCTCTTTGGACAGGTCAGCAGGTATCTCCTCATCAGATTCTCTGGCTCTGTGTTTCCTCTTGCCGGACTTACAAGTGGGTAGTTCTCCCCCAGAAATCAACAATTGATTGAGTGGAGGGTGCTTGAGTTAGCATTTGCATTAAAGAATCTGGCATTATCGGAGTGGTTACCTGTACTGGCTTTTCAGCCAATTTAGCAACCTGAATTCTCATCTCGGCCAACTATGATTTGAACTCTTCAATATCTACTGAACCGGTGGCCTAGCATCGATCTTGGACAAGTTTTTCCAAACCATCCATTCTATCTTTTAAGACAGCCAGCTCCTTCCGCATCTCATCTTTGATCTTTTTTTCGTAGCTAACAACTTTGTCTCTATTAGCTGAGGCATCCGGATTACAATCTGGTCTACCAATATCCTGGTTTGGTGCTGATCTACAACCAATTTCTCAAGAAAAAACATAGGAATGGTGACATAGGTACCTGGAGCCTGGGAGGCAAAAGTTGGTTGTGGTGGTGCCACTGTGGAAGGCTATGATGACTCTCCCTGCTCTGGGCCTGTCTACCTGTGGAATATTAAGTGGGACATGAGGAACAATAGCTAAAGTACCCACAGCCATAGACTTTGCGCCAAAGAGATGGTTCGCGACATCCTTGATTTTAGAAACCTGGATAAGTCTAGTTGTTTCACCCAATCTGTCAACTACCCTGTTCGGAGGAATGTTCGCTTGTCTATATAATTTCTCTATCAGACACGGAAATGAAAGTCTCGCTCTCTCATTAATGCCCTATCTCTCATCTTGATCACTATAATTTACCCCACATTTACCGGGTAACCAACCATAAGACACGCTACCAACGAAGCCAGGGAAGGGGACAAAGTGTTATCATTAGCTATCGGTCGCAATTGTGCCCAGACGAAAGCCCACCAAACCTTAGCTGGAAAAGATAGTGAAGCTTTAGTAATGAGTGTTGGAGTTGTTGTGAGCCAACCTACATTCTCCCCATCTACAACAATTTGCTTTGCAATCCATCGCAAAACCCTCTCTCGAGAATTCTAATCCTCCATCGTAGTATCACTGGTGACCTCATGATGTTTGCCTTCAAAAAGGCCAACTGAACCTAGTGCAGTGTATTCTGGGCCATGCAACATCCTGTTAATAGTGGCCTCAAGGATGTCTATCGGTTTTCCCTGAACTATGATTGAGTTGAGTTGACCCCAGGTAATGGCAATGTTCATCTGTCCATGTTTTGTAGTCTCTGTTTCTGCAGCAAAGTTCAACAGTGTAGTTGCATAAGATGAATAAAACTCTCTGGCCAGGTGGCTGGAGTATTCTCTAGGTGCATTGTCCATCCAGCCGAATTGATGGAACTGAAATGTCCGATAAATATCGGGGAACGCCTTGATATCAGCTACCACCACTCTAGTCTCAGGCATGATTGCGTGCCTCTTGAAACTGCCATTCTTGGTCACAATACCCTTGTCGAAGAATTCTTTGGACCGATTCACAGTCCATATAGAGCGATAATAGGCAATCAATTACGGTCTCGCTGCAGGATCAGGTTCATGGATGTTCACATACATCACCATGGTACCATCATCGGTGATCTCTACATCCTCATCTATAGTAGATGCCTCCTCTTGTACTCCAATTTCAACTTCTGTATTTGCCGCAGGTGGAGAGGTGTTTGCATCTTCCTGAGAACTGCTTTCAGACTCTGCACTGCCCCCCGAATTATCAGCAAACTGGCTACTTGAACCAGCATTAAATTCACTACACAATGCTTTACTTCTACCGGAACGACTTTCTCCCTCTTCAGACTGGGAGAAGTGTCCTTTAGAATGGCCCTCTTAGTATGTGCTCTAGTAGCCCGAGGTGAATGATCTTCAGGTGTGACATTTATTTGCACCTCAGAACTACTAGCTTCGATGTGTTCATGACCCTCTGATTTAGAACTCGTGGGGGCAGGTTTAGTTGCATTCTTTATTCAAGGAGGCATCGTACTTGAGAAACACAACACTCATTAGTACACAACTCAGTAAAATGACACACTATGGGGTACTCAGACTTCCCCTGTGTAATTTCATCGTGACGCCTTACCTTAAGAATGTCGTCACCCAATCTATCATTGGGAAGGGCCACAGAATCAAAAGACGATAGAAATAAAAATACAGAAAAATTAATAGTTTACAAATCAACTACACTCTATGGAAGCTCTTACAGGCCGTGATAGGTACCACGGTCCGTTAAACCCCTCGTGGATTTAACACAGACTAAGTGTGCAGCAAGTGGTTGAACAAGTAATGTTCACGAACGGGTACACGGCTCGTGGATTAAACCACGATCCGTGATTCTTGGTCGTGAACTTACTTGATGGGTGGAAGGAATGCAAGTGTAGTCCACGATTGGTTTCACGGCTCGTCGTAGCTTCCACGGTCCGTAAAACCTATTGTGGTCTTACACTTGGCCAGTGTTTAAGTCATGTTTTTCCCACATTCACTCCATTACACATTTACAGTACCAACCCCCATTTTTACACAGGTTCACAACCAACACAAACAAATTCAACTAACCCTCATCAATTCAGAACCAATTTAGATGAACACATTTAGCACAAAATTACGACCTAATATAATCATACCCACATAAAGAAAACTCAACTTTATGCAATTTAATCTAACCCACAACAATTTAATATCAACTAAGATTAATCATCAAAATATCATGCTAATGTAAATTAATTCAAAGTAAATCTAACTTGTTTTAGACAAGATTGAACTTGCAACAAATTATGAAGTGACTTACTTGGAAATAATGGAGAGTTTCGCTCACACAGAAGAAGATGAAATTTTGTTGATCAACTTAGGACATAGGGTTTTGATTCTTTAAGGAAATATGAATTAATGGGGATAGGAACTGCTTAAAGATCTTTAGTAACCATTATGGAGGAGAATAAGAGGAAAACCCCAACTTTTGGCGCTTTCAGAATCATATATATGATTCTTTTAATTTAAGTACCATCGCGGGTCGGGTCGGGTATTGGTAGGACTAAGTTGTGGACGACGGACTGTGAAAGTGCCCGTGAAGGTCACCACGGTCCGTATAGTGGCTCGTGAACCTAACTTGGGAGCGAAAGACTTACATGTGGTTCACGAAAGGCTAGACGATCTGTACAAATCATGACGGACCATGAAACCTTCCGTGAACCTTTTTCTTGCAAATTCCAGTAGCTCCTTTAGGTTGGTGCTAAGATTGACGGACCGTGAAAGTGCCCATGAAGGTCACCACGGTCCGTGCGACTGCCCGTGAAGAGCAGTCTGCACCCAATTCCTGCACTTTTTAACCCATTCTCTCCTGCACATATCAACACCCAGTGACTATATAAAAACAAAGAAAAATAAAGATAAAGGAAAAATACCTACTACAATTACATCTTGGGTTGCATCCCAAGCAGCGCACAATTTAATGTCGCAGCGCGATGCAGGTTACTTGATTACTCATACTTCATCAAGTTTACATTCCTCCACAATTTTCACATCCTCTGGAACATCCAAGTATTCCTTGATTCACTAGCCATTGGCTTTGACTGTCTCGCCGTTATCATTTTCCATATCAATAGTACCTGACTGAAACACCTGTGTAACCTTAAAACATCCACACCATTTAGATCCCAGCTTTCCCGAAAACAGACAAAGTCTGGCATTGAAAAGTAACACCAAGTCACCAGGATTGAAGCTTCTTTTCTCAATCTGCTTGTCATGATATAGCTTCATCCTCTCCTTATACCGTGCAGACCACTCATAGGCTCCCAGATGGAACTCATCCATCTCATTGATCTGATCCAACCTTAGGTTTGCAGTTTCGCTTCAACTAAGGTTCAGCTTCTTCAAAGCCCAGAGTGCTTTATGCTCAAGCTTAACTGGCAAATGACATGACTTTCCAAACACCAATTGATATAGAGACATACCAACAGGCATCTTTAAAGCTGTCTGATATGCCCATAGAGCATCATCTAACTTTCGTGCCCAATCTGTCCTGTTGGCATTCACCTTTTAGCCAGAATTTCTTTAATTTCTCTGTTGGAGACCTCCACTTGGCAACTGGTCTGTGGGTGATAAGGTGTTGCTACCTTGTGTTATTTAACTCCATATTTAGCCAGAAGCGAACTGAACATATTATTGCAGAAATAAGAACCACAATCACTGATGATAGCTTTGGGTGTGCCCAACCTTGAGAAGATATTCTTCTTCAGAAAACCACCAACACTCTTATCGTAATTCTCAGGCAAAGAAACTACCTCAACTCATTTGGACACATAGTCCATTGCAACCAGTATGTATTTCTGCTCATAGGAGCTCACAAATGGGCCCATGAAGTCGATCCCCCACACATCAAACAGCTCCAACTCCAGAATAGGTGTCATGGGTAACTCATGGCGCCGAGAGATGGCTCCTTGTCACTGGCATACTTCACAACTCCTCACTACGTCCATCACATCCTGATGAATTGTGGGCCAGTAGTACTTACACTAAAGTATCTTGTGGGTTGTCCAAGCACCTCCATGATGACCACCTACCAGAGAGGAGTGACAGGCTTCTAGAATATGCAACATCTCAGATTCAAGAACACATCGCCTGATGATGTTGTCAGCACACACCCTATACAGATAAGGTTCATCCCAAAAATACTTACCCACATCATGCAGGAACCTCTTCCTTTGTTGATAAGTCAGCCCCTCTGGCATCAAATCACTAACAAGATAGTTAGCAAAATCAGCAAACCAAGGAATAAGATTAAGAGTAGCGGCTAATACCTACTCATCCAAGAACTAATCATTTATGTCGAGCTCGGGTTCCTCTTTCTTTTCAGCCTCCAACCTCGATAGGTGATCAACTACTTAGTTTTCACAACCTTTCCTATCCTTAACCTCAAAGTCAAATTCCTGAAGAAGTAGCACCCATCTGATCAACCTTGATTTGGCATCCTTCTTTGCCATGAGGTATCTCAAAGCTACATGGTCTTCATGGACTATCACTGTAGTGCCCAGCAAATAAGCTCTGAACTTCTCAAAAGAATACACTACAGCCAGTAGTTCAGGTTCAATAACTGTGTAGTTTCACTATCCTCCATTTAGTGACTTACTAGCATAGTAAATCAGATGAAACATCTTGTTGCACTTCTGGCCCAACACTACTCCTAAAACAGTACCGCTTGCATCACACATCACCTCAAATGGTTCTGCCCAATCTGGGCCAATGATCACGGGGGTAGAAATCAACTTCTCCTTCAGGCATTCAAAGGCTCTAAGACATGCCTCATCAAAAATGAATTTCACCTCCTTATCCAAAAGCTTGCACATGGGGTGTGCAATTTTGGAGAAGTCCTTGATGAAACGCTTATAAAATCAGGCAAGTCCTAAGAAGCTCTGAACACCCTTCACACAAATAGGTGGAGGCAACTTTTCAATCACCTCAATTTTGGCCTTGTCGACCTCTATACCCTTTTGTGATACCTTGTGCCCAAGGACTATTCCTTCTTTAACCATAAAATGGAACTTCTCCCAGTTCAGCACTAGGTTAGATTCCTTCCACCTTTGTAGGGCGCTGCAAAGATTCAACAAATAATCATCAAAAGTATCTCCTACCACTGAAAAGTCATCCATAAATACCTCCAGAGTGTCTTCTACCATGTCTGAAAAGATAGACATCATACACCTTTGGAACGTTGCCGGTGCATTACATAGTCCAAATGGCATGCGTTTAAACGCAAAGGTGCCATAAGGACATGTGAAGGTAATTTTTTCGTGATCTTCAAGAGCAATTGAAATTTAGTTGTAGCCAGAGTATCCATCTAAGAAGCAGTACCACCCTTTTCCAGCTAACATGTCAAGCATCTGGTCTATGAAAGGTATCGGGAAGTGATCCTTCAGGGTCTACTTATTCAGCTTCATGCAATCCATGCACACTCGCCATCCAGTGACTGGACTCTACGGGATCAACTCATTCTTGGCGTTTGCAAACATAGTCATACCGCCCTTTTTGGGCACACATTACACTAGACTAACCCAATGACTATCAGAAATGGGGTACACCACACCAGCATCTAACCACTTGATTATCTCCTTCTTGACCACCTCTTGCATAGGTGGGTTTAACCTCCTCTGTTGTTCAATGCTTGGGTTGCAGTCCTCATCAAGGATCTTATGGGTATATATACATAGGGGTATCCCAATGATGTCAGCAATGGTCCACCCAATGGCCCTTTTGTACCTAATCAACACTTTGATCACAGCTTGGACCTGTTCATCATTTAAATCTGCAGCCAAAACCACAGGTAAAGTGTTGTTACTTCCCAAAAATCCATACCTCAGATAACTGGGCAACTGTTTTAGTTCCAGCACAGGTGGCTCCTCAATGGATGGTTTTGCTAGAGGAGTTGGCATGTTGTTCATATCTAGGTCCAATTTCTTTGGAGCATCAGAGTGTGCTCCCATACCCTGCAGAGCATTTACGGTCTCTACATAATCGGACCAGAAGTCAGCTTCAAAGTTCATCAACATTGCAGCTAAGGTTTCGACAACCATCCTCTCTTCAATGGTTGCTCCCATTTTTTCTTCATCGAAGACCGCTATTGCAAACACCACATTCATATCATGTGGCTTCTTCATGGACCTGCAAATGTTAAACTTTACCTCCTCATTATTGAGTCTAAATTTCAGTTCTCCTCGCTCAACATCTACCAATGCTCGTCCTCTCGCCAGAAATGGTCTTCCCAAAATAATAGGAACCTCAAAATCCACTTCGCAATCCAAGATCACAAAGTTTGCTGGAAATTTGAACGTATCCATCTTTACGAGTACATCACATAGTATGCCCACAGGTCGCTTCATTGACCTATCTGCCATCATCAACCTCATGGTTGTGGGTATTGGAACTCCTAAATCCAGTTGCTTGTAGATGGCAAGAAGCATCAAGTTTATGTTGGCCCCTAGATCACATAAGGCCTCTGCAAATTTGATCGATCCGATAGTGCATGGTATTGTGAATGCACCTGGATCTTTCTTTTTTTGCACTAAAGACCTGGTAGCAATAGCACTGTAGTGATGAATATGGTTAGTCAAATCAATACTCACCGCTCTTTTCTTAGTAACCAAGTCCTTCATAAACTTGGCATATCCTGGCATCTTCTCAAGAGCTCCAACCAATGGGATGTTGACTGACAACTGTTGCAACATGGTGATGAAATTTGCAAATTTCCCATCTTCGGCTTTCTTTTTAAGCCTTTGAGGGAAAGGAGGAGGTGGTCTTGGGATTTGTTGTAACGGCAAGGTTCCCTCAACCTCTTTTTCTTTAGCTCCTGCTGGTTTAGCCATTGGTTGAGCATCCTCCAAGTCATCTACTTGCTCAGCTTCATCCTCTTCTCTTCCAGCTTTCTCCAACACCTACTCATGTTTAGTACCTGCAAAGTAGGGTCAATAAGGATCTTACCACTCCTGGTAGCAATAGCCATGCAATTGTCCGTCCTTTTTGGGATTTTGGATTGTGTCACTTGGTAGTGACCCATTTTTCATTTGATTTAATGAGGCTGAAAGTTACCCTAACTGCTGCTCGATTTTCTTGATAGAGATGGTGTGAGAATCTACCAGCTGACTCATACTGGAGAATTCACATTTCATCTCTTTTACCCTTGCATCAGTTGATTCAACCTTTTGGAGCACCTTAGCCAACATGTCTTCCAGCTTAGACCCGCCCCGCTGGAACTACTACTTGCCCGGTCTCTATTACCTGGGGAACATACACACTACTGCGATCATTCTTGTACCTATCTCTATTTTGCCATTTCCCTGCTCTCTATTAGCTGGCCTATCATACTAGCCTTCTTTGGATTAGTTTCGACCTACATTTCCAGAATTGTAACCCTGATTGGCCGAATTATAATTCTGGAAACCTCCTTGGTTTGCCCAGATAATTGGCCTTCTCATCTAGATCGATGTCTTAATCTTCAGACCTATTTGGTTGACTCACAGCATTTACCTTTTCAGACTTGGCGACAATATGCTTCGTGAGTAGATCTATTTGAGTCCTTATGTGTGCCATATCCTGATCCCTTTCCTCTTTTCTCTTCCTTTGTTCAGTAGACAGCTAAAATGTGTACCCCAGATCTCCTACTTCTGCATCCCTGGTGTACCATGCCCAGTTAGTGTTTGACATTTCATCCATTAGTTTCATGCTCTCTGAGAATGGCTTCCTCATAAGCGATCCTCCACACACTGCATCAACAACAGGTTTAGTGACATAATTTAAAGACCTGTAAAATTCATGTTTTACATGTCTCTCAGTGAGACCATTGTTTGGGGATTTCTTCAGCTTTTGGCTGAACCTCCACTAAGTGTCATGCATCGCTTTTCCTGGTAGCTACTTATGGGCACTGATCTCGTCTTTCATCTGCAGCACTTTTGATTCTGGAAAGAATCGCTCCAGGAAAGCCTCATTCAACTCAGTCCAAGTCCTGATTGAGTCAACCGGCATATCATTCAACCAGTTGGTTGCCTCTCCGGTAAGAGACAAAGGAAACAACCTCAACCTCATCGTTGTTTGGCTTACTCCAGGAATCTCCTGCGATTTGTAAATCGCCACAAAGTTCAACCAATGTTGATTAGCATCATCACCAGTTGCACCCCTGAACATACCTTTCAGATTCAGCACTTGAATCATAGTGCTGGTGATTGTGAATTTTACACCTGGAGGTAGTGCAGGTAACACTATTGCTCCCGTGGCTCCAGCTCTGTCCAAGTCTAAGTCATCCTCCTCATACATCATGTGAGCTGGATGTTGTGCTCTACCCCTTGGAGCTATTGGTTGGTGGTGGGGAGGAATGATTCCATCCACTGTTATGTTCTCGCCCACTGCCCTAGGTTGATTGTTCACAACATTCGGTTGAACTGGTCGTGCGACGGTTTCAGCTTCCAGTCCAAATCTCAATATTTGTGCCTCAAGTTCTTGTGCTTTCACAATTCTTTGAATTGTCTTCCTGAGTTCTGGGTCGTATAGGATTAATGAGGCTCCCTTACTTCTGGTATTTGGCATACACAGTCGAACTCACCTTTAAGAAGCATAGACAAAAAAGAAGACGTAAAATTAGGAAATCTAACTACACTTAGAATAAAAGCTAATAAAATAGTTTTGAAATGAAATTCCCCGACAGCGACACCAAAATTTGATACGTCCAAACTTACACCTCAATTAAGAGATATAAACGGTCGAAGTCAATTTATAGAACTCAACGTGAATTGAGGTCGATCCCACAGAGAATTTCTTTACAGAAATGATTTCACTGTCACGTTTTTCCCAAATGTTGTATTATTTCCTTAATAAACAATTGCGGAAAGTAAAATTGGGTTTAGCGTTAACGCTTTAATAACCAAAGTTGCAACTAAAGTCTAATTCAACAAGCAACAAAATATCAGTTTCAAAGTTGTTTCAATAATTAACTAAAACTAAGATTGTGTTCCCCATAACGTTGCATCTAATGTTCTTACGTAATTGAGTTTCAGGCAACCTACATCTACAAATTATATGCGAGTTAACTATATCTGATACTTCTCAGTCTACTTAGATAATCTTCACTCAAGTCCTCTCGGTCCCAGAGTGTTACACGATTTACCCTCGCCTACAATGGTGTTAAGATTCTTTTCTCTCAAACTCGAACTTTAACTCCATTTAGTTAGATTAGTTCAACTTTTTCCTAACTATCATTTTTCTCTCAAACAAATGACAGATACATGCTTAACCTAATGTGGGCACTCATCAAAATATATGAATAACGAAAACTAAACTACAGTTTGTAACCACAAATTGCCTTTCACTCATTTTACGAAATCACACTTAGCATTTCGTCATGGATCCCACAACCACAGTTGTGGTGTTTAGCTACTCATAATTTCACATAAATGTTCAGAAACATAAAATGAAAACATGTTAGAAAATACTTACGAGAATAAGCAAATCAACCACCACTTTGATATTTCAAGAACCGAAAAATTGAACTTCAAACTTAATTCAATATCCCCCAAAATCGAAATCCAAAAATTATGAATAATGTAAACTCATTCGCCATTCAATGAAAGATAAGATAAAAACATAAAAATGACCTAATTAATTCAAATAAGTGTTTTTTCAAAAGAGTCCTACTCGAGGTAGGACTAAACTGTCGGGCCCTTTCACGGCCACCTCCATGACCCGTCAAGGGCTTCACGGTCCGTGAAGCCCTCTGTGGTCTTCCCTTGGCATTCCTCATCCTTTAGTATTCAAGGCTTGAACACTGGAACAAGCATCACGGACGTCAACACAAACCGTTAAAGAGACCACAGTCCATCTGAGTGTCCGTGGTCTTAACTTGGAACTCCAAAAGTCTGGGTCTTTAATGCCACAACACTGGAAATTGCACCACGGACCGTTAAAGAGACCACGGTCTGTTTGGGTGTCTGTGGCCTTCACTTGGTTCAATCCCATTTCCACTCTTTGACTTCTGGCCACTAGTTCAACTTCACAGACTATGTAACGATCTGTCTTGTTATTCACGACCCGTATAGCCGTCAGTGATCTACACTTGGGGTTATCAGCAAACTTCCCTGAATGGCACACCTACTGGATAGCAACCACGAGCAGTTTCACGGCTCATTAGAAGGACCACGGCCAGTCAAGGGCTCCGTGGTCTTCACTTGGACATTAAAATCTCAGATCCCAGCTTTCATTTTCTTATTTTCTTCTCTTCACTCCTACCTATTTTACCTGTACAAACACTATCAAACACATCATATCCATATAACTACACCTGGTTTTAGTATTGATTCTTAGTTTTCAAGCATCAAATATGCCAAGATTTCACAAAACATCAGGCACCATAAGTCGTGGAGCTTTCGATGGAAGCTCACAATGGAAAACCAAGCCATGCTCACATCCCACGACCACCATGATGCCTCGTAGTGGGGACCACGGGTCGTGGTGGCATTTGTGGAGGGTTAGGCAGTGTGCACATTTAGGCAGCCTCCTCCCAAGAGCGATTTCATGCCTCGTGAAGGCCACCACGAGCTGTGGGAGAGGTTGTGGTCTAAAGTTGGGTTGATGGATTGAGTTGTGGAAAATCCTAGCCACTAGTCAAGGGAACACAAGTACCAGTACAGGCCGTGTGACCCTTGATGGCTCGTGAAGCCAAGCGTGGTGGTGGTTCGGCAGGTTTAGTTCAGAGATTTTTAGGTCTTTTCCTGTTTTAATTAAATCGAAGCTATGTCATTTTACCCAAGATTAGGACCCCTATATAAGTGATTTTAACCCCGAAACTCACCCATTCATGTCATTATTTCCAAAACCCAAAAGAAATCCCAAGTTCTTCCTTTCAAATATTTCTCTCTCTAGAACTTGAAGAAGAAGAAAGAGTTAAAGCTAGGATCAGGGTCAAGTCTCCATTCCTTAAGAATTTGTGGGCTTCGATATTAAGGTATGATGGATTTTCATCCATGGAGCCCTTAGGATTCGCCAATTGAATAGTAAAAATTCCCCAATATAAGTTAGGGTTTTCTTCTAACGTTATGGGTCGTGATGATTGTTGATCCAAATGATTGGGTTATGATTATTTATGCTTGAATTGATAGGAATACATGTTTTAGTATGAATTTACATGTACCCATGCTTAACCCATGTTCCTAGGTTGAAATTGATGTAAATGGGTTTGATACCATGAAAAGAAAATTTGTGGGTTTAGTTGTATTCTTATAAGATTGATGAGATACATTAGAATTTCTTGATATTGAAGCATCTATGATGATTGTGATATACATTGCTTTGATAGTGAAGCATATATGAGGATTATGAGATGTAGTACTTTGAGAGTAAAACTTATGTTATGAATTGTTGATTATTGATGTAATTGTTGTGGAAGGGATAGTTCCCACATGAATTACTTAAGTAATAATTGGAAAGGATTTCTCATATTGAATCATTCTAGGTTGAAAGGATTTCTCACCTATAATGTATCTAGACTAAATTCTAAGAAATAGATGAGGCAAGAGGTGATTACCCTTGGTCTCTAAATGAGAAGGATATGAAGAAATTTCCCATATTCCTTAGTGGAGAGTAAGAGGCGACTACCCTTATTTCTTAAAGTTGGAAATGGATGCACATACCCATGATCCCTTATTGAAAGATGTGGAGGTGAATACCCATATCTTATTTTTGAAAGATGTTGAGGCGAATAACCCGTGTCTTATTATGAAAGGACATGGAGGTGAATGCCCATGATTCCTTATAGAATGATGTGGAGGTGAATACCCGTGTCATATGATGTTGGGCATGAAGGCGAATACCCATGACCTAAAAGATGAACATGGGGGTGAGTTCCCATGACCATATATGTAAGGAAAGAGGTGACTACCCACTAGCTTTTACGTAAGGCAAGAGACGACTACCCATTAGCCTTTATAGGAAGGCAAGGAGGTGATTCCCCGTGTCTATAAAAGATAAGCTAAAGATGAAACTGATAGGTGCTGAGCTTGGATGATTGCTTAAGGTTGCCTTATATGATGAGTAAGACTAGTGTAGGATTACTCATGTATTGGCTAAGTATGCTTTGAGGTTACTTTATAAGTATTCCTTATATGTTGATATTATCTATTGTGTGCATTGATTATGCTTATGACTTATATTGCCTAACCCTTATGTTTATGTTGATGTTTATGCAAGCTATCATATTTAGTATATTTTTGTACTAACACATACTCTTGCCTACATTTCATAGCCAAATGTAGCGTCCGGCGTTCCCGACTCTCATTTTCATGGCTAGGATCTCAGTAGAGGAAAGACTTGAAGATTGGTGAGTCCTCATAACATTCGAGGATTCGTCCACCATTTCCTTATGTTCTTTCATTTTATGTTTTAAAAATTATTGTATGGGTTGTGTCCCAATGACTCTTTGTATTAGATGGTTTTGAGACAATTGTATTAGACTTCCGCTTCATTTTATAAAACTTTGATTGTGTTGAAAATGGTTTTAAATTTTACCCTTTTTCTATTATCTTGACTATGAAAGTTAAGTGGCTTATATGCGGCCTCTTGGGGTCTAGTATGCCATGTTACGTCTAGGGTGTACCTTAAGGCATGTGAATATGTCACATGCCTTAAGTGGTAGAAGAAAGGAAGCTAAAACAATTGAATATTATAACAGGGAAGAAATAAGGTACAAACAAACAAAAAATATGAGTGGCAAGCTCAAGTGAAAAAGAAATTGAAGCATTAGATAGTCATCTTAGTCAGTTGACTAAGTGATACCCTACCTTTTGCCCAAGTCGAAGCCAAACTCGCAAGTTCTTGGGGATTTTGAACCTTGTCAATCTACATTAGTGGCGATCTACATTTAGGGCAAGCCTATGGGTCAATGTGTATATACTTGAATTCATTTGTGAGAGTGCCTATTTTTGCATTATCTATTATCTCTTAAATTGGCATATCTTCATTGTATGTGAGATTCTCTCTTGTGCGACTGAAATTGTGTTCCTCATATAAATTGTGATGTCATGATTTCAATAGAGTAGCAAGAATGTGACATATTCATGTGAATCTTTGGACAATCCAGTAAGGTTGATACCATTGACTTGAGATGCTTTGAGATTGTACTTCAAAGAAATATTGTCCTAGAATTACATGATAAAAGTTCATTGTTTGAAAAAGATGAAAAGTCTTTGCCTAATGAAAGATAGTGGAACCAATGGTGAGTTGTGCTTGTTTGGAGTCTTTTTATTTTGAGTCTTTTATTTTTAATTGTCTTGAGTCTAGTATATAATTATGAAAATCCTCTTTTGGATATAGCTCAACTTTAATCCTATGCTTAGTGAGTGTTTTGCTTGAGACAAGTAATAACTTAAGTTTAGGGGTTTGATGAATTGGTTTTTACCGACTCATTAGACTCAAATTCAAGAATTATTGTCATATTTTAATGCTAATTGAAGGGATTTTAGGCCTTAGTTCTCTTGGATGCAGGTTATCTTTTGAAAAAGCAAGTTTGATGGCTATAAAGCCAAAAATCAGCGAAGCACACGGGTGACGTAATTGGTGTCTTTCAGGAGCTAATAGACATCTTATCAGCTAAATGTCGACTTGAGTAAAGTTAAGTTGCCTTATTATTGGTGCTTTAATTGGCGTGGTACAATGCTTGATCGGTAATTTACCGATCCCAATACAAATTCTCCTATGAGAACTGAAGGTCAAAGCGAGGTGGCGACTGATAGTTGGTGTTCTATCAATCTAGCGCGAGTCTCAAGATGAGAGGTAAAGGACAAAAATGTAATTATAGAAAAATAGTGCTTCCTCTGGAATGTTCTAAGAATAGAGTAGGGATTTGTGCAATCATGTACCATTATCTTCTTCCCAATCAGGAATAGTAAGGAAAGACCAATTATTGTACGAAATATTGATAGAGTAATAGTGAAGAACTTCATAGCTTATAGAAGAAGAAACCTTAGATTTGCGTCAATCTAGGCGTGGAATTCAGTTTTTGCTTCTCAAATTAGATTGGAATGGAGATTTCTTACATGTGTATTGTCTTTATTTCTTCTTTTATGAGCATCTAGACCCTTAACTAGGGGGGTGTGTTCTAGATAGGGGTGTAAAACCTCAAATGGGTATTGATTAATCGACTCTAATGTTGATTGTATGACATGGATCTATTGTTGTCTGGAACTTCTACTATATAAATTAGTGTTTGCAAATTTTGATTGAGCTCTCTAAAATCGTTTTGGCTTGGTAAAGCAAAATAGAGTTGGGTAAGACTCAATAGTGAGGACTTGTTGAAATTACTCTATGGGTTTGAGCAAGGGATAGAATAATAAAGTGATTTCACATTTAATGATATGAGCTAGGGATAGTCTATCTACTTTAGAAATGTTTGGTGTTTTGTTTTAAAGGGACTTGGAGTTCAGAAGAATCCAAGGGACATATACTTGATAGTTTGGGAGATTATCAAAGTGTAGTCTAGATCAAGTGCTATCCATGTATCAATCAATGTTGTTTTGGTTAATCTTTGCCTATTCAAGTTAACTGTTGCTAGCCAACTTAGGAGCAATGACGATATTAGAAACTTAAACGATGTCAATGCGGATCAAATGGGAAGCTCTGGTGCTATTCGTTTGCCCCCAACTGTGGGCAACGCTATTTTTCATGTGACCGGAACTATGCTTCAGTTATGGCAAATGAAATGTTTCTTTGGGGAACTTGCTTGTGAGGACCCTCATGATCACATTCAAAGTTTTGTGGATGTATGTGGACTATTCTCCTTCAAGAATATCTCTCAAGCGTCAATTCGGCTTCATTTGTTTCCCTTTTCTCTAGTGGGGAAGGCAACGAAGTGGTTGGCCGAACTGCCAAGGGACTCTATTACTTCTTGGCAGGAGCTCACAGAGATGTTCTATGAAAGATTATCTCCTCCCTCGAGGATGTTGAAATTGAGGGACAGTATTTAGAATCAAGCGGGTTGATGGTGAGCCCATTCATGAAACTTAGTTGAGGTTTCAAAAGCTACTTCTCCAATGTCCTACTGATGGGATGTCAAATAATGTGCTCTTGAAATATTTCTATCGGAGTCTTGACATTGTTAACAAGGGTGTCGCCAATCAACTTATTTGAAGTGGAATCATGAGACAACCATTTGCCGTGGCATCGACTTTGCTGGATGAGATGACCAGGATTAATCGAGCATGGTATACAAGGGAGGATCATGTATCTCCTCTCAACGTTGGGTTTACCAAAGATCAATAGGAAAAGAACAAGGAGCATGATGAAAACATGGCCAAGATGATGACCCAAATGGACTTATTGACAAAACATGTCATGGAGGTGGTTATAAGGCCATGAATGTGGTTGGTGCTAGTAGTGGAATGAGCATGTATGATGCACAATTTGAAGCCATGTATAATGAAGAGGCACAATTCTTGTCGAACCAAGAGGGGGGGTTCTCATCCGAGCTCCAAGGCCGGGCGGGAATCAAGGTTGGAACAAAGATCGTGATGCTGGTTTGAGAGACAGGGAACGAGATTGGCATGATAGAGGTGCAAATTAGAGAGAAAAGGATGGTGATAAAGATCGTTATGTGCCTCCTCATGACCATCAAAAACCTAACGAACCAAATGCCGAACCCAAAAGCTTTCGAACTGAGGATATGCATGCCTACATCCTAAACAAGGTAGAAGGATCAGATAAAGTTATCAAGGAGATAAAGGCTATTTCTCCTCTTTGAATCAAATAGTGACCTCTCATTTGGTTTTTATAAAACAACTTGAGTCCGAAATGGGTCAAATTTCTGCTCACTTGAATCCGAGGAAAAAAGGGAGTCTTCCTATTGATACCATAGCCAATCCAAAGAATGATAATGCACAATGCATGGCTATCTTGACCCGAAGAGGTAAGATTATGGGAATTTATGTGCCAGATGATGATAATGCAAGTTTAAGAAAAGGGAAAGCTATTGTTTTTTAAAGTGTTGTACTTGCCAAAGAGTTGAACAATGAAGCTTCCGATGAGGTTGATGATGCACAGAAAATGTTGTTTTCGGTGATGCAATAATTACCAGAAGTGTGTTATCAACCCCCAAGAAGGTGGTATATCTAAGATGAGGTGGAAGCTCTTTCAACTCTAATTACAGTGGTTCGATAATGGATGGTTTAGCCAGTGATGCTTCTCGACTAGACAAATCAAGGTTGAGTTTAGCTTGGAAAGAATTATTTGAACCCACACCTACAAGAGCAGCCACAATCTCATCATACTCGCTAACCTCATCTTGATCATAATTAAGTAGCACTTGAGCCAAAGGTTCGCTACAATAAGTTGCACTTACAATACTTGCTACTGCTTCATCGATTTGATCGAAGTGAGACACAACATGCATATCACTTGGTATTTCATGGATTTATGGATGTTTAAGCTAACTACTTCATTGTTAACTCAGAATTTCAACTCACTTCCTTCTACTTTAACCAACAATTTGCCTTTATCCAAGAATGGTCTACCAAGAATAATCGGCCCTTCGACATCAATTTCATAATCAACCACCACAGAATCAGCGGAGAACACAAATTTGTAAACCTTTACTAGCACATAACAAATCACACCCACCAGTTTCTTTATAGAACGATCAGCTATTAGAAGTGTCAGTTTCTCAAGCCCAAGTTTATCAAATACCATCAATGGAATCAAATTTATGCTTGCACCAAGGTCACATAAAGCTTTTGCAAAAGTACACGTACCAATAGTGCAAGGAATCGTGGATGCTCCAAGGTCATCTCCCTTGAGGACCTCATTCTTTGCCATTATTGCACCATATGTTTGTGGGAGTTAAATTGTTTCACAATCTATCACCCTTTTTTAGTCACCAACTCTTTCATGTATATAGCATAATCCGGTATTTTGATCAAGGAATCCACCAATGAGATATTCACTTTCAAATCCTTCACTATTTCCACAAACTTTTGGAATTTTTCATTATCATTTTTCTTCTTCATACTTTGAGGGAATGGGGGTGTAATCTTGATTTACAGTAATGTAGATAAGCCTCAACACTACTTTTTATCACCTTTGTCTTTGGCTCACCTTCCTCTTCTTTTTTTTAAATTTGTTCCATGTCTTTAGGTGATCCATTATCGGCAACCACCCTTTAATCATTTGATTTGTTGGGCTTTGTTACTTCTTGCAATGCCTTACCACTTCAAGTAACAACAGCTAAAACCATGCTTAGGACATTGTAACAAGACTCGTTTGAAACTTATCCAAGCTTTATGTACAAATTCCCTGCTCATTCTTTTCAAATTTTGGATGTTCTTTCTCAACTTCATAACTCTAGATAGAGGAAAGAACCTCTCAAGGAAAGTTTCAATCAACCCTTCTCATGAGACAGCCTTGGCAGTTCAATCAACCAGCTAGTTGCCTCCCCCATTAGAGAAAGAGGGAATAATCTTAACCTCATTGACTCTTGTGAGACAACTTTGGTCTAAAAAGGCTTGCATACATTTGCAAATTTGCGGAGATGCTCATTAGGATCTTCGTGTTCTGGAACCCCAAATATCCATCTGTATTGATGAGCTGCAACATTGATTTGGTTATGACAAAAGTAGTCTCATTGTCCACCGGTGGTAGACAAATTGCTTCCACCTCATGGGTGGTGTGAGAAACCACCTCATCATCTCTTCTTTCATCATGGTCTTGCCCATGGCAACTAGAATCATTACCATAATACATACTCATTTTGTCACCTATTAAGAGATCACAACAAGAATTCCAAGCGTAAGAGTGTTCAACTACAAACCAAATTAATATGCAAATTACTTCTTAAGCTAAATTCTGAACTACCATTCCCCGCTAACGGTGTCATTTTTTATAACACTCCAATGACTCTTTGAAACTAATTAAAAGAGTGAGTGGTCATTCTTCAATAAAAACCCAACAAAGAGTCCAGGTCGAATTCAACAAGGAATGGTATATGGTTATGAATTTAATTAGAAAATTAATAAGCAATTAATTCAATTGAAGTTGAAATAAAAACAAATAGGTTGAGAAGTCCACCAACTTTAATAACAGTAATTCAATCACCCATTTAACAATATGGAAATAGTTGACGATTCACAAAACTAAAGAGTTCTAGGAGTGTGGGAATTGAATGTTGGTTGCCATTGGGTATAGTAGAAATGCTCATTATAACTAATTAATCACAAATAATCTAGGTCATCACCATTGACACTAATATTCTTTCAATCTCAAAGCATCCTTTGCATAGAATCTCATTTCGGTCTCATTTATATTCCATTCAAAACAACCCAAAACTTTAGAACTACAATCAAGTAACTTAAACTACAACTATTGAACACATTACCCAGTTATCTTTGTCTCTTTCAGGCATTATTACAAGATCGAAGCTAGAATTAAGTTGGCCACCTCAATTCATGAATTAATCACCCGATAATCAGTCAAATTTATATTTAACAACCATAAAACAGAGCAATTCAACATACCCACTAAATTAAATCAACACTAAACCCCATAATCACACCCCAAGAGTTTGGGGTTTTAGCCACACATTGCAAAGTTTAAATAAATTATACCTTGCATGAAATTAGTCATCGGTAGCACAAAAATGAGTAGTTAATAATAAACCCACTTAAAATTCAATCTCAATTTATCAAATTCAAGTTTACACAATTGAAAGCTTCAACAATGAAATGTATTCTTGCTCAATGGAAAATGTTTCTTTCTCTAGAGTATTCAGAATTTTTCTCTTAATTTTTTCACATACTCTTTATCTCTTCTCTGGGCTATTTAAATAAGTTCAGTGTACCTTTCGGCGATGTTAGCTTAGTTTGCCCACTACAAATCGGCAAATTGCCAATCTTCCTTTGGTTCGCCTTTTTCCTGCTTCAGACTTTAGGTGTTTGAGTCTCATTAGGCGATCCCGTTAGAGCTCACTTTTGTAACTTTGGTGAATCGGCCATTTCCACCTCGTATCACCTTTTGAGCCAATATTTTATCTGCTAACACAGTCAGATTCGGCGACATCTATCCACTTCTCCATATGTCTTTTAGCGGATTGCTCTTCCTACCTCACCTCGCCAATCAACCTTGGGGGATAACTCAATACACTATCAACTTAGGCGATCTTAGACCTCTTTGGCGGCTCACCTTCTTGTTAGGCGACCAATAATGCGTAGTTTTGAATTTCATTTTATATTTTTGGTCATTATTTCAAATATTAGTCCTTACATCGTCTGATTGTCTTCATAGCTACAAATCATCAACATTCTATCAGAATAGAAAAACATTAGGCATTGAGGACACTAATTATTGAGTTAAATGGACCTTAAATTAGTGCGAACCTATCACTCATCAACACCCCCAATTTAAACTTTTGTCTGTCCTCAAATAAATCAAGAACACAAAAGGCTTAATAAGGGAGTCTACAACAGTATTTAATAAGAGCTAACATGCAAGCGCCACAACAAGACTACTCTCAATAACATGTTACCCTCAATCATGATAAAAAATCTTCAAATGATGGCTACCTAGTCTAAAAAAAAAACTCATGGTCACTTTGTCTTCTTGTCTAATGCAAGAAAATATTTCAACCGATGCATTCAAGTGCCCTAACATAAAAATTGATTGCCCTCTCACAAAGCAACTCAACAAAGGTATAAGGAATCAACACAACTCTCTCTCTCTCAAAATAGAAACACATGCAAGCCTTGTCCCATAAGTTTGCCCATATTTTCCAATCATCACATAACCTAGTTCATGCAAGATCTCGAGGGTCCTTTAGGCTTGTAATGGGGCTAAAGGTTAAGGTATGGTCAATTTTTTTTGGCCTTCACTTGGCTTTCATTCTTCCTTCCTTTCCATACCCCTAACTTAGATTTTTGTCCTAGATTCAAACATCACAATGCTTCAAAAAATATTTTTGGTGAGAAGGTAGGGCTAATTTGGTTAAAGAGACTTTCTTTTGGTTGCCAACAAATAGGTTAGTCTCAAAAGGTGCCAAAATGTATTTCACACCCTCACAAGGTAGTCACAAAGAATTTATGGAAAATTTGGTTCCCTCTTTCAATTGTTGCCCAAGATCATGTCTCACATTTACCAGCATTCGCACAATTGGACTAACAAGAAAAAATGTAGGACTCCACGTGTATGATTTCAAGTAATCCCTCACCACACATGGAACTTCGAAACACACTCACTTAGCATATCCTGAAAAGATCAAGAGTATACATGCGATGTTCATTGCAAGCCTCACATCAAAATGCAGCTAGTCAACACAAGATTCAAAGAAATTGCTCAAAGGTTTACCCACATCGATTACGTTATCGCAACACCAACACTACGCATCATGAGTACTACGCAAGACATTGATATTGAACAAAATCGATCCTCAAACTGTTATCAATGAAAGCTTCAAGCATTTCATGATTTTAAACTCATGGGGGGGGGGGGTTGCAATCATCAAAAGTGAACGAAAAAAATAAAGAAACATTTTTACCCAAAATAGAACTCTAATAAAAACAACAATAATATTACACAAAACCTAA